>WAAE01005206.1:0-135088 GCA_013400495.1 Nicator chloris | reverse complement strand
GAAGAGAAGAGAAGAGAAGAGAAGAGAAGAGAAGAGAAGAGAAGAGAAGAGAAGAGAAGAGAGAAGAGAAGGAGAAAGAGAAGAGGAAGAGAGAAGAGACAACTCAAAACCACAATCCACCAGTCCAAAATAAATTTCAGCAACACCCCAAGAGGCACCAGGTACTGTAGGTTTTGTATTAGCAGCAGTCTCCAAAAATCTGACTTTTGCTGTTTGACTCCCATCCCTCTTTATGACTCTACACTGAGTTTGAAACCATGGTAAGATATTAAAAACTTTAGAAGATTCTCCTTCCATTTTTCATTCCCTTCTCTCTCACCACCATCACCATCAGCACAACCAACATCTTTTTCCATCCAATAAAAAAAGGAGAGTGCTGGGAATAAAATGCTACAGATTTTTTCACAATATAGTCTTGATACATTACATTTCATACAAGTCCTTGAACTTTAGATTATTTTGTATCTTGTCATGTTTAGCCCTGCTGCAGTGCCTCCCAGAGCAAATTCTGAGTGTATTAATTAGAACATGTACTCTGGTTTTCTTCCCATCACAATTTCTTGTGATTAGAAAATAGGATCAGACAATATAATCCGATTAGTTCCCTGTTCCTGCTGATTAACTGTGGTGTCTCCCTGGACATCTCAGTGTCTGAGCAGGCTCCTTACTCCTGGAGAGGACAGACTGTCACGAGAGAGATTGTTTTACCACTCACTGAAATTTAACCTGTGTCAATAAAGGACTCCCAGGAGAAACCATGAAAATCAGTCTCTGCAGTAGGATAATGCCAAAACCAGGTCTGACTTTCAAAGTCACCAATGAATCAAGAAGGGTGAGAAATTATGTCTGAGGAACCATTTCCTTCAGGCCTTGCTCTTGCACAGCAATGAGGTTTCTTGAAGTGTATCTGTAAATTTTACTTCCTTCATGAAATTAATCAAGGATTTTCACAGAAGCATTTGTCATGCATTTAAAGGTTTGGAGGTTTTGGGGTTCTTTCCACTGCAACTTTTAGTGTGAAGAAAAAATAGGGAGAATAAATTTTCCTGAAAACTTTCCACATCACTACATTTATTAAAATTTTGGTGTGCAATTTTAACTAAAGTCAAGCAATATTTTTCTGAAACAGCTGTGGTCATGGATTCAGTTCCAAACTGACAGAAAGGAAAGTGCTTTAACACATTTTGTGAGCACCTCTAGCTTTGCACACTCCTCAGAAACTCACATTGGCTCAAATTAAGCGCTGGTGCGTCATCTAAGCCTTAAATATTACATGTGTTTCTTTTCCAAAGATGCTTTGAGTTGGTCTTATGGTTCAGGATTATTGCTAAAATAATAGTAGTTATTTTGGGCAGCAGCTGCTGCTGTTGATAAGAAGTCTTTGTATGAGGGCAAGGTATGTTGAGGTTGGGTGTTTTCTCTCTTTCCAATTTTAATTTCTTGTCCAGCTTCTTTAACGGTAAGGCTTTGTCCACTCGGAATCCCAGAAAAGCACATTTTTGTCCAGGCTTCTTTTCTGTTGTGCAGCAAGCAACAGCTGGTAGGGAATTCTAACCCAGAGTGAAAGTGGCTTGGACTCCCTCCCCCCTCCCTTATTCCTCCCAAGAATTACTTTGCTTTGAAAGCACACTGATTATTCTGGAATAAAGGAATATTCCAGATATAATGTTCCCAGAGGATGGGGGTGTGCTGAAGCTACTACTGAAGGATGCTGCTGCAGTTAGGCCACTTCGTTTTCCTATTCAACTTTACTTGCTTTGAAAACAAATCCTTTCCACTTCAATTTTAAACAATCAAATGATTATGAGCAAGTGAAGAGACGGAAAATGGAACTACTTCATTTTAACAAGAAACTTGCCAGTTTTTTGAGTTATATCTCAAAGTGGGAGTTAGGAGCTTGCCTCAAGTCAGCAGCTTGGAAGGTATTTTTCTCTTCTCAAGAAGAATCAGCTCCTTGTGATAGAATAAATCAAGAGTGAGGAAATCAGTGGAACTATTGGGAAAGATTTTGAAGGGGGGGTGAGAGCAGGGCCAGGCTCTGCTCCAGGCCCAGCAATGGCACCAGAGCCACAGGCAGGGGCTGATCCCAGGAACTGCCCCTGCACAGGAGGCACAACTTCTGCCCTGGGCAGTGCTCAGCCCTGAGCAGAGCCCAGAGAGGCTCTCTGGGGAGTCTCCTCCCTGGGGATGTTCCAGAGCCATCTGGACACACTCCTGTGCCCTGTGCCCTGGGATGGCCCTGCCTGAGCTGGGAGGTGGCACCAGTGACCCACTGTGGTCCAGCCTGAGCCATCCTGGGGTTCTGTGAGTAAGAATTTCTTACTCAACCCATAAAAGGTGTGACAGCAGAAATAAATGGGCTTAGATGACTATGACTGGAAAATGCCAATTGTGGGCATCATTAACCTCTGATTATTTCAAAATATGTGAGGTTTTATGTACAGAAGCCATGGGACAGGGCATTAACAGCTCTGTAGGTCAAAGTCACTTCCAAATTCAGAGTGTGACTTTTAGGTGTTGCCTGCTGGATTATTTGAGGACTGCTTTTCCCATTTTTGTGCCATGACAGCAGTGGGAGATTTGGAGATGCCAGCAGCACAGGATGGTGCTGATGGCTGGCTGGCCACCTCTTGGCTGGGACAGAGGTCAGGCAGGAGGACTTCTCCTGCAGGCAGGCATGCAAATTATGCATACACCAGGAGGGATCAGCCAGAGGCCTTTCCTGCTTCTGAGACCTTGGCTACCCCAGCACTGAGGAGAAATTGCCAGGCACACCTTGGAAGCAGAACAATAACCCATAATCTGATGAGTCTAAAAGGTCCTGAGCATTTGCTCCAACTCAGCTAAGAAGCAGCAAGATATTAAAAAGCCTCTCAGCTCCAGGATCAGAAGACTGCTTCATTTCACGCATTTGGGGGTGGGTTCTGAGCACACTGCTCTGATTCCACTGATCTCCATACATTTGCTTCTTCCTGTTCTCCCCAGCCCCCCATAAATTGGATTAAAGGCTTGTATGATTGATACATGCAATAGGTTGAATTCATCAGGCAGAAGATTGGGGTCAGAAGGAATTTCCATTAAACTGGAAATGATCTGAGGAAGCCTGGAGGAGGAGCTGAGGGGGAAGCAAGAGGGGGCTGAACAAGGAAATATTTCTCTGGAGCATTTGGAGTGGATCATTCTCGTATTCAAATTAAAAGCAAAGCAATCTGACATTGCCATTTGGGTGACTTTATTCCAATACAGTTTCTGAGGAAGTCCAGAATTATTCTTTCTTAAGGCTTGCAATACAGCATAGAGATGCCATAATTTCAGGTCTGATTTTGCTGAGAGAAAGAAAATGTCAGGATCTGGAAATGTGCATGGGGAAATTAGGACACAAGGCACCTCTGTTTTATCTATTTCCATGGGAAGTAGAAAGCTCTAACCACTCCTTTTAATGGAAGGTAAAGGGAGAAATAATTTGTTTTTAATTTTAGCTCATTGCTTGCATAGTTTTGGGGTATTTGTTCCACACCAAATACCCCTCTAGCCAGGTAAGCCTTAAATAAAGACACAGCCTTTAATGGCTTTAATCATGTCCCATTTATTCGTTTGAAAGAGTGATGCTCTGATATAACACTATGAAGTGCTTACTTGACATGGTTCATTCCAAATCATAATCACAAAAGACTGATCATACTTCTGGGGTTTTTTTTTCTCTTGCACTTTCCACAGTCATTGGGGAATTTCAACCAGGATGTCCTGAACACTCCAGGGACCAGTTTGGCTGGAATTTCTGTTGTATTTTGAGCAGCACATAGTAAGTGCTTCATATAAATGACCTTTTGCATCTGTAGCATGTGAAGGCAGGGGTTAGAAACAAGCTAATACTTGTTTGATATTATTCCTTGTGTTATCACCATCTGGTGCACAGCTAAAAAAGTACCTAAAATTATTCTGTTACCACCTGGCATTTTCTGGCAGAGCAAAATGTTGGATTTGGCCAATAGAACTGCAAAGTGAGAGTTTAAACACGTCTTGAGGTTCGACTAATGCTGCACCATCTGAAATGTCTTTGATACTGTGTATGCACCTCAAGTGGAAAACCTGGGGGGGGGAAGAAGAAAATTAGAAGCAAAAAATAGATTTGGAACTCTAAAAATCCTACTGGTTTTAATCTATCTGCAGAAAGAATGTAAGTAAACAGAAACATAGTAAAAGTAGAAATTGAAAAAGATGCAGCACACTAAAACCAAACAATATCAAACATTGGCTGTTTTATCTCAAAAATCCAATAAATCGGGGGCTGATGAAACCAAAGAGCTCTGTTTACAGATGAGATTAAGCAATCAGGACAAATTTATTACTTTTGGATTAAAAGCAATCACGCAGCATTTGTAGTCACCAGGAGACAAAGCAAATGTGATGCTCGTGATCAGGGAGAAGCTGAATTAATTGCTTCAAGTGTTTATGCACCCTCAGTGTCACCAATCACTCCTGACACACAGGTATCAGGTCACAGATGTTATTTTTGTCCAGTATTTCTCCCCACACATACACACACTTTTATTTTCTAAATGTTTTTGAATTAACAAGTCCCTTGTGGCCAAGTTAGCATTGAGGAGGAAAAGCACAGTGCTTTATTCCAAAGTCTGATAGGAAGCCAGTTTGGGGACATGAGAGCAGCACATTCTGCTGTGAACTCAGAGAGCTCAGCTGTGGAGTGAATCCATGGCATTCCTCAGCCCCCTCCTCAGCACAGGGAGAGGGTGGGGCTTAGCTTGCAGCATCCCTGGCAAAGAAACCCTCTTGGAGCAGCTTCCTTTTGGCTCTGGGGAGAAGGCCTCAGCAGTGTGAGCCTGCAGAGAGGAGCAGCAGTGCTCACCAAGGCACAGAAGTTCAGTAGTCTAGGCTGGAGAATGCGTTGATGACCACTGGCACAGGAAGGGCTCATGCCACACACCTTACAGACACTGGAGTGTCTTGGTGGAGGGAAGTTTGTAAGGAGATTCACAGCCCCTCATTTCTGCTGTAAATTAATACATCTGATATTTTTTATGGTCCTTGCTTGGCCTCTGCTAGTACCAAGATACGCTGTGTAATAAATAGGAATCAATGTTGAATTTAAGGAAGGAAGTTGTTTGTTTTGCTTATTTAGCTCTGAAGTGAATGAGCTGAAGCTTGTGTTAATATTGTACCATGGTTAACATTTCTGCAGTGAGGGGCCAGCAGACATAAACAAATGAGTTCTGCCCAAAATTAAGTTCAGCAGGTAACTATTAGAGAGTTCAGATTTTCCTATAGAGTTGCAACTTCTGTTATGGAAATTGAGAACATAAATGCATAACTTCTGTGGAATTCATGAATCTGATTTAAATCTGTGTGATTTATTAAGAGCTGGAAATTGAAACTTTTCTTCTGAGTAGCTTATTTTGATTGGTGGTGTGAAATTCCTTCCCTTGGTTTAGAAACTATTTGAAAAATGTAAGGTAGAAAAAGAATAGCTCGAGCTTGACAAGAAGCAGCCCATTGGACTGTGACTCTGTAGTGAAAAAATTAGGATACACATTGGAAGCACTGAATGAATTACCTTTTAAAATTGGTTACTGTCATGTCATGTTACTGTCTAGAGCTCTGTGCCCAGATCACTGAGGGAAAATCCTTGTTTGAAATGGTTTCACTTAGGTGAATTACAGATAACTTGGAGAAAACTCTCTGGTTTTCTCGAGAAACCTCTCATGTGGAATACACAGCAACTTTTTAGTTCGACTTCTTTATTAAACTGTATAAAAATAATACTGCTGGGAGAGAATTTGGACTATTGTAAAGGGAGATTTAAAGAAAAATTGAACTCCAATACTTGGGGAGGAACCAGATCCTGTAACCCAAGTGACAAGATTTGCTTATGGACTGAATTAATTGCTCGGAGTCTTCAGTGGGCCAGGTGGCCAGGAAGGCCAATGGAATCCTGGCTGGGATCAGGAATGGTGTGGCAGCAGGAGCAGGGCACTGCTTGTCCCCTGTGCTGGGCACAAATCCTGTGTCTAGTTCTGGGCCCTCCCTCCAAGAAGGCCATGGAGGGGCTGGAGCGTGTCCAGGGAAGAGAACGGAGCTGGGGAAGGGGCTGGAGCCCCAGGAGGGGCTGAGGGAGCTGGAAAGGGGCTCAGCCTGGAGAAGAGGAGGCTCAGGGGGACCTTGTGGCTCTGCACAGCTCCCTGACAGGAGGGGACAGCCAGGGGGGGCGGGCTCTGCTCCCAGGGAACAGGGACAGGGGGAGAGGGAACAGCCTCAGGCTGGGCCAGGGGAGGTTTAGAACAGAGATTAGGACAAAATTCCTCACAGAAAGGATTGTCAAGCACTGGAAGGAGCTGTCCAGGGAATCACCAGCACTGGAAGTGTTCTAGAAACTCATAGATGTGCTGCTGAGGGACACGGGTTAGTGATGGACTTGTCAGTGTTGGGCTGATGGTTGGACTCGATCACCTTAGGGGTGTTTTCCAAACTTGATGACTCTTCTGGAGGTTCTGGAGCCCAGTTTATTTTTATGTGCAGTATTTTCTACCAACACAATACATCTTGAACCCTACAGTGATGTGGTTTCTGGCTATAATAGGGTCAGAATTAATGAGGGGCAGCAGGGCCTGAAGTTCTCCCATTAGCAGCAGCTCTCAAACTTCTTGAAGAGTTACATTCAAGCAAGCTAAAAAATACACTGAGCGAACAAGGGAAACATTTTAAAAGATAACATATTTCAAATACTAGCAGATGAAGCACTTATTGTGAAAAAAAGAAAAAGCCTTAGGAGTAAAATAAAAAAAAATGCAGTTTGTTATATACCATAATGATATTATTGCCTCAGAACAATCAATCTATTTTCTTTCTGAGAATATTTCCAAGCAGTTGTTTTTGAGCAATTTTCTTCATATGAATAATCAGTCTTTTGAAGCATGACTCCAGTGTAAGGTCAAAGTTGTTTTTTATATTCTCCAAGCAACTGAATTGCTTTCTGCTTATGTAATACAGATGTCAAGCTTGAAATACTTGTGCACTTTGGTGTCTTGTAAGGAAAAGAAGCAAGAGCTTTCTAAGTATTTGATTTTGTCAATTTGAAAATGCGTTTCTCATTTTAAATGGATTTTTACATCTCAAGTTCGTGGAAATTCTTCCCACCTTACAAACAAAATGCAGTAATGGCTCAATTTTCAGCAATGATTTTTTATCAGGATTTAACTGTGCTCAAAGTGGGGTGACAACATTCCTCAATTTTTAGTGAGCAAATTTCAGGCAGATTGGATTATTATCTGAAATACCTTTGAATCTGACAGGCAATTGAAAGTTTGGTTTTCATCCTGTGAAACACCTACAGGTAATTCTGCTCTGCCAAGAATGAACTTCTGGTCCTACTGAGCCTGTGTAGGTTAGAGAAGTTTTATCTTTTCAAAGACATAACAATTATGACAAGATTAGGGGTAACGTGTCTGTCATGTTTGAGCTGGGTGGGTGGGAGAGGAGGGCCAGATATAGAGGCCATATCCATGGATTTTGTGAGGAAGCTCTGGAGTTTGCCTGTAATAAATCAAATTTACAGCACAACTTCTGAGGAGGGGCTTGTACAGCCCTGGTGTGCTGGGACAATGCAGTTTCTCCGTGATCAAAAGGCCTAATCAAACATAATTATTGCTGTTGTGAGGGCTCCAGAGCCAGCTCCTGGCCAATTGCCACTTAATAGTGGTCAGGCTGCTCCCAGTCACACAGGGCTGGACTATTCACTGCAGCACATGGCATTACTGGCTCAGCTTCCCACCAGCTCCAGGATCTTTGCACAGTTGTCTGCTGGGCTGTGTAAAGAACTCTAAATGTTGCAGTAAGACAGTAAATATTCCCCAAGTAATGAAAGTCCAGAAAAACAGAGCAAAGAAGTCATCCAGAATCTCAGATACCAGTGGAGAGAGCTGGGAAAAGCAGTTTGCTGGTAGAGCCACAGAGCTTTCAGGTAGACAAAAAAAAAACCAACCCAAAACACCTCATTTTTCATGACTATTCTTTGAACTTTGTTCTTTGAACTTAGCATCCACATTCAATGAACCTTCACCTGTTGTGGTGGTAATAACTTGATTTAAATAACATAGTTGCAAATTACACCTTCTCAAAAGGAATTAAGCTTTTGCAAAAGGTTGTTAAATTTAATTTCAACAGTCACAGAAAATGAAGTTGTTTTGGTGGTCTGTGTTATTCATCTTTAGTTATCTTGCTCTTATCATGACTTTGAAGTAAACAAAGGAATTTGCATTTCTCAGTGTTGTAAGCTGTTAATATATAGCTCAAAATGCATCTTCAATGGTACACAAATTATCCCCTTTAATCAGAAGAGCTTACTTTCATCACAAAGAAACTTATTTAGCAAGGTGTATACTCACAGAAGACACCTACATTTGGTAGCTGAATTGGGATTAGGTCAGAGCATCTGAACTATCCTTGTCCAGTCTGGACAAATGCAAACCGTTTCCATTTTCTTGGAAGGACATTTCTTTGTCAAGCAGATTTATTGATAAATTACTCCATGGGATTTTGTTACTTGAATATTTTCATCTACGCAGTGACACAGCAGAAGAAGAGCCTAAATTAAATGGGGCAATCAAGAAAGAATTGATTAAAACTAAGGAGATACAAATGAAAAAGGATTTATGCTCAAGAGGTGACAGAAACAACACTTTAGGTGTTGATTGGAGAATTTTGGGGTTTAAGAAAGCCATTTAGCTCTACAAAGGGAGAAGGGAGACTGATGTTGCCAGGAACAAGAACAGAGAGAACATAAGAATTTAGGAGGGTAACATGAAGGATGATATTTGAGTAAAACATCTCATTAAAAGAAGAAAACTGGGAGGGGAATGGAAACACAGAGAAGAGCATGTTTTTCTCTTCAAAGCAAACAAAAAACTAATACAATATAAAATTATTTTAAAAAATATATGCTGAAGAAAGGCCAAAACTTTAAAGGCAACTTATGTTCCCATATTTATGAGACTGTATCATGAATACAATTTGAGCAGGGATATTTCCCACTAAAACCCAAAACTTTAAATGATAGCTCTTCAAAATGTTTTCCAGTGCTTTATGTTTCCTGTAATGGAAAATGTTATCCTTCATTAAAAGCCAGCTAGACTGTCAGTATTTTCCATCATCCTCTGTTTTCTCCTAGGCTTCTATTATAATTTAACAGCATTCTTGATCTTCATTTTCCCATCAGAGCTATACCAATTTTCCCTTCTATGTTTTCATTAGTATGGAAAAGGCTTCTTTTGTCTGTGTGGAGTCCAAACCCAGAAGTGTTGCCAAAAACTCACAGAAGTACAAAAAGGGGAGGTAAAGAATAGCCACGACTGCTCTGTGCTCATCTCTCTCCTCAAATCAAACTGCCAATAGAAATGTGCACCTTTCTGAAGTCTTGCCCCAAATATCTGTCTGAGACTCCCATGGGTTCTGTTACTGCTCCCTAATCCTATTCAAGCATTATCCGAGAAGCCCCAGTTCATAGAAATTCCCCACTGCCTTAAGTGCAAAGAGGACCTTGCTTTTAGAAAGACCCAGAGCTGCCTTTTGAGGGCCTTCTGTGGGACATTGCACTTGCTCAGTTTTAGGCAGCTGTTGTAAAACTGGTGGAAGATTCAAACAGAAACAGAAAAAAAGCCCAAACAAACAAAGCAACAAAACCACACAGCAAAAGAAAACAAAAATATTACATTTCTTCATATATTTCCTGGTTGACCTGCAGAATTCTTTGTGGATCCCGAGAGTTTATATGGATTCAGAAAGCAGCTGGGTAAAATCCTGGAATGAAGAGCTCACTGAAGGTCCTTAAGCACAAGAACATTCATGGAGTGTTAGAATATTTCTCAGCTACAACTTGACAGAGGCTGAAAGTGAGTCCTGAGGGAAAGAACCCTCCACATCCATTATCATGGTCCTTCCTACATCAGCCACAACAAAAGAAAGAGCTTTGCAGGAAGATTTGCTGTGATCTAGGAAAACAATTGTTTTGTAAGAGAACTTCACCAAATGGTGACAATTTGGGTGAGGGGAAAATGTCCGGATCAAGTAGTCTGACCCTTTCCCATCTCTACTGAATTTTGAAGTTTGCTGGATTCACAACGTTCAATTTTCCAATGCAGTCTCTTTAAAGTAGATAACAACGTTTTTGATCATTTCCAGAGACAATCAGCAGAGAATCCTGTGGGATTCCTTGTTTCTGGGTTGGTGTCTAAATGAGCCTTTTAGGGACACCAGCCCCGAGCAGAAGTGTGCCATCTGCTACTCTGAGCAGCTTTCCTTTTCACCCTCTGCTCTGCTCACTTCTTCTCCCTGCTGTCACATGTGCATGAACAAGCTGTCTGAGAGGGTGCAAGGGTGCACAGACGGGCACAAAACCATAAGGGACACAGTCAGAGAGAAATGTAACACCAGCTCAGAACAGAAGGGAAAAGGAGATCCTCACATGCCAATTTTCTTTTCAGCCTTTCATTCATTCAGTGCTTGGATCAGGAATAGAATTCATCTCTGCTGGTTGGAGATCTCCTCTTCATTCCTAGATTAGCTCAACTGGTTTATATTTTATTCACACAGTTATTTCCAAGGCTTAGCTAGATTAGTCACCTGTGTTTGTGTGTTTGAGTCACTGACATTTGTCCAGCTTTTGTTATACATAGCAAGGTGAAAAAAGAATATTAATATTAGACAGTGTCTCCCAGGAACTAAAGAGAGGCTGCAGAGTGTATTAAGTTACAAGAACCCTTCTAAGGAGTTTTAGGATTTCTTTAAGTTGACATACACAAAGTGTGCCAGTCCTTTTGTCTTCCAGAGAGTTAATGTGATTAAGCTTTTTATCTGGCATGCCTTTTCACTAGAGAATCCGCATGAAATCCCCCTAAATTCTCTTCATGTCTTTCCAAAAAATAATATGAGCTTTTTTAACACAGCCTTTTTTACTGTCTGGAATGTGTTTTCATTTTCTAAGTGCTTTTCAAGGTTGAAACGAAGAAAGTTTTGGTTACAAATGCAAATCTGCAGGAATGAACTCGAGTGAGTAGACTCAAGGCCCACGTCTGGCATCTCCTTTTGAAACTTGAGGCCTCTCTAACCCATTTCATCCTAGATGCTGCTTTTGAATCCTACAATGTGAACTTCTTCCCTTTGGCAAAGTCAAACTGATAAATGATGTCACTGAAATGAAACCCTAGCACGTGTGAGCATGGAATTTCTATTACTGCCCTCTTAAGTTACAGGGGTTTCTTTTTCTAGCAGAGCCAGGGATGGATCCACACACTGCACAAGGGAAAGTTGAAACTGTATGTTCTGGATTTTCTCCTGTGAGCAAATTTGTGCATGAAATCTTGTGGTTAAAGGCCAAATGCAGAATTTGGGTAAAAATTGGATAAGCTGGCTTTTAGCAAAGGGGAATCTCTGCTTGCTTGAAGCAGTGCACCTGAAGGGCACAGTCAGATATCCATTGTTGGCAGGGGTTTTCACATGGAGGTGAGGGGCAGATGGAGAATCCCAGAATTCCAGAATGGTTTAGACTGGAAGGGACCTTCAAATGATCCAATCCCACCCCCTGCCATGGGCAGGGACACCTTCCACTGTCCCAGGCTGCTCCAAGCCCCAGTGTCCAGCCTGGCCTTGGGCACTGCCAGGGAGCCAGGGGCAGCCACAGATGCTCTGGGCACCCTGTGCCAGGGCCTTCTCACCCTCCCAGGAAGGAATTCCTTCCCAACATTCCATCTACACTTGTCTTCTGTCAGTTTGAAGCCATCCCCCCAGCCCATCCTGACACTCCCTGCTCCTGTAAATAATATCTGAGGAAGCAGAAGGCCTCAACCTCACACAGCTCTGTGAATTGCTGGATTCAGGCTGGGATCTTGAGTTTTGCCTTCCTTCACCACCACTTCCCATCCAGCCCTCCAAGGCAGCAAGAGAAACAGCATTTTGGTTGAAGTGCCTGGACATCAAACTTTCTTGTGGTGCTTGGAAACCTTGTTATAAAGGACTGAATTGAAATTCCAAAATCTGTTGGAGGAACAAGGAAGGAAAACTCCCAGCTTGCTACTAAATATGTTCCCACTGAAGCAAAGTTGAGCACCACAACTGCTGGGGGAAGAGAAAAGCTTCAACCAAGAACAGAGCCCTGAGGTCAAACTGAAGAGAATATTCAGCCACCCTCCTGGCAGAGCATTGTCTGAACATGTCCAGTGCTTTGCAGCACTTAACACACTCTATATTCCTAAAGAATACCCTAAAGCTGAAGTCTGTGCGTTCAAATGTTTGCTGCATGTTTCATCTTTCAGAGTGTTGAAGATCACCAACATTAACTGTAGTTCAGTAATGAATTTAGACAGAGCTAATCAGGCCATTCTGCAGTAAGCTTGGCCTTTAAAATCCCAAAGTGTGCCAGTCTAATTTTGGCAGTCAATTTTCCTCTTTAGTGCATTTTTACAATTTCTATTCAAACCAGCTCTCCAGATATACAAGTTCCCCAAACGTTGGTTCCAGTGTAAATTATCAGCCTTTCCACATTTAGGCACTGGAGATCAAGCTTTGCAAAGCAGGCCTACATAAAAGAAGGAGAAATAAAACTCTGGGAGTTGCAGAAAATAAACATTTATAATTTTATGTCTTAGCAGCATGTTGGGGTTAAGCAAGAAAATATTTTTGGAAACATTCTTTGCTTGGAAACAGAAAGAAATTGTCATTTCAGTAATACCTCAGGGGAGAAAGAGGAAAGTTTATTTCAAATATTCCTTTTGGAAGTTAGAAAATGCTGTTTTCAAGCTGTCCCCTACCACTCTCTAATGTCCACAGGAGACAATTTATATGCTGCACTCTAAAATTGTTCTCCCTTTTTTTGGTGACCAGAAATAATTCCTGCAGCACAGAGGCCCTAGGGTTCTCCATGGATGCATCTTGGGAGAAAGGGTCATTTTCTTATAGGCATTGGTGGCATCCAAGGTACAGATGGGTGTAAAAGGAAGTCAGATTGCCCCAGCAGACCCTTTAGACCCAAAAGAATGTTTTCTCATGTCCTTGCTTGGTTTTTTTGGAGCAAATAAGGTTTATTTATTTCTTTAGAGGAAAGATGATCATTATTCTGTTAGTTCAAATACAAATTCTTTTTTTTTCTTTATCTTCCACTCATTCTAGATGTCAGGAATAACATACAGATGATGGTGATCATATAAAATTCAGGCAGATTTTAAGAAATCACCATTGCAGGTTTCTGCAATAGGTGTCAGTGGCTCTTAACGTTTCTGTGATTGCTGAGTCAGAGAGCTTTTTTTTTAAAAAAAAAAAAAAAGTATTTTTTTTCTTTGCTGTCTTCCAAGAAAACAGGATCCAAAACAAATATCCTCAGATTCCTTCAAAGTACTGATCTCTGCCATATCTGAGCAGCTCAAAGCAGAAAAGCAAACAGGTTTCAGTGATAAAATGACTGTAAATTATCAGTACTAGAGGAGATATCTCTGTGTCCAAGAACAACTCTGACAAAACCCACAAGAAGTTGTTGCACAGTTGGGTAATAAGTGTAGGTTCTTGTTCTGTATGGGACAGGGTTTGTTCAGGACTCCAAGTCCTCAAGGTTGGCTGATATTTCTTTGTGTTCTGAGGGGAAAGTTCTTACGTTAATCAAATGGGCTGGGAGGGAAAATCAGTTCCTTTTTTCTGTGTAATCACCACAATCAATCACCAAAACGGTTCACCCACATTTTTATTGCTCCTTTATCAGTTTCATGGCACAGTGAGATCTCTGCCCTAAAGGGTCTCTGTGCTGTATGAAGCCTCTGAATTTACCATGGCATTTCTCTGGCTTGTGTTGGGCAGGTTTTAATGGAAAGAAACAGTTCTGCATAAGATCCTCATCTCAATCTATGTCCAGTATTACAGAAGCTGAACTATAAATGCCGGAACAAAAAGATAATATTTGAAAATGGTGTTTCAACATTGCAAAATAAGACAGAGCCAGGAAGCCACTGCACTTACTCCCAAGTGCTGCTGGCAAATGTGAAATCCAAGTCCAGCTGGATTTCACACTGGACAGTGCACAGAGCCAGGCATGTTTAAACATCCCTGCTGGAATCAGAGCAAGAAGAAAGAAAAGCAGCAGTCAAATACACTGATCCAGTAATTTCCATGCTTGCTTTGGCCACTGCTCTGCTGTGGTAGGTTCCTTCTTTGCCTCAGAGCTGAGACAATCTCCTACCATCTGTACAAGCACAGAGCCAGTTCAAAACAGGCAAACAGAACTGGGTCAAGAAATCTGAGGGCTAATGCAGGGTTCAGGCCCAAGTCAAAATGAAGTTTGGCTGCAGTGTTACCCCATTAGGCCATTTGCAAATTGCAGCACAACTGCCACCAACTTATTATTGCCCTGATTGGAGTTTTAATGTCTAGAAACAGTTGTATACATACCCAATGAAATACAATATTGAAAAAGAGCCAATACGGTGGAAATTGAATATCTTCAGAGTCTTAGTATTGCTCAAATATAGATTTCATTTAGAAATTAAAAGAGAAAATTGAAGAGGAGAATCCACTCAGTTTACAGGGGAGCAAGGTTTGAGGGTCTGAGGAAGAGGGCATGAGTTAGCCTGGTCAAAGAGAGATCAGGCAGGTTTTGTATTTTGTGGGTTTTGCTGCAGCCTTTGAGTCTGCGCGGTCTCTACAAGGACAGGGTTAACCCCTAATTTTGCCATGCAAGAATCATCTTGTCAGCTGCACATCTCAGGATTTTAGCCCCCCATGCATTTTATGCCCATGCAGAGCAGGGGTCATCTCTTACATGATTTGGGTCTCTGGTAGGGAAAGCAGGAGCAGTGTCTGAGGTTGTTTGCAATGCTTTGGTTGATCGACTGTTCCTAATTTCCCAAAATTGTTCCTTTTTCTAGCCTCTTTTCCCTTTGTTCTGTAATTAAACCCACATGTGTCTATTTTTAACTCCTCAAGTCCTCAGGCCCAAAACATGTTTCTGATTGTAGATGCTGCCCTTCTTTGAACTTTTGCCTCCCTGACTCAGCTGCTGAGTATCTGAGCACGGAACTGCCCTGGTGCCACCTCGCTGTGTGAGCCAAAATCAGAGGTTTTGTGCTTTAACCACCTCAGCACCACCACAGCCAGCATGAGAGGACAGTGCACATAGGAGGGAGATGGGAGTGCAGTGATGGGGGTCCCTGTGCCCAAATGTCGTTCATTTCCATGTCATTGTGTTACCACAGGACTGATGTCACACAGTCTTCTCAGGAAAAGCAGATTCAGCTGTTTCATGTCCTCTGGCTCTTTGTGTAGTACATAAGGGGTTTGCTCTGTGTGTGTGTAGCCACGGAAAGTGACTGTGAAAATAAATGGAGCAACTTAGCAAAAAAAAAAAAAAGAAGCCCCACCTGTCAGGAATGAGGTGAGGATAACTGAGAAGAGGTAACAGGAAAAGTGAATGCATAAAGCAAAAGAGACACAAAAGGAGAAAGTGGGAAGGAGTACAACAAGGGAAGAGAGGAAAATACAAGGCAGCAACACTATAGCAAGCATGGATCAAGCAAGGGGACACTGGGAAGGCAAAAGGAAAAAAGAGAAACAGAGAGGAAAAATCAAGGGGAAATGGATTTAGAGGGAGCAAAGGAAGTCACTCCAAAACATTTCTTTGGAGTACATAAAATGCCTGAGAGATTTCCAGGCTGCTCCCGAGGCTGCTCCAACAGCACCTCCAGCAGGTGTGGTGCCAGCCAGGGTCACAGGGAAAATGCCTCTGGATCAGTCTGCTGGGACATGGGGATCCATGGCAGCTGATTTAGGAAGCAGCAAGCTCAGGATGGTATGGGAAGGACCTAACTGCATGACCAGGAGTAGGAAACCTGGAGACGACAGGGCAAGCAGAGAAGAAAGCCCCAGCACAGCTAATTCAGCCTCGGGAGCTGCCCAGCCCCGTGGCCAGCATTGCTCCCCAGCCCCGGGGAGGAGTGAAGCTGTGTTTGTGTCGAAGGGATCACTGCCTGGGGCTGCTGTCACTCCTTCGAGGAGGCCGTGCCTGTGGGGACTGTGGCCTTGGGCCAGAGCAGCCTGTCCCGTTCCATTCCTGCTGCTCATCCAGCTGCTGGGATCTTCCTCGTAAACAAGCTGATTATTTGCTTTGGGTTTTTTTCTTCCCCTCTCACTTGCTTCCAGTTCCCCATTTCTTTCAACATAACAGGAAGGATATCAGACACCTCTCAGATTTGCATTTTTTCCCAGTTAGCAGGGTGTTTTTCCTACTTATTTTTCATAGAAGGAATAAGTAAGAAAATTTTCCAATTGCTTTTTCCTATTTCTTTTCATTAGTCACTATGTCATTGCCTGTCTATAGCTGTCCATTGCAGCCTCATGACTTGTCTCCAGCAGGGTATAAATAGTCTCTGTTTACCTGGTTCCTGCTTCTGCTCCTACTTCAAACATTCCCAGTAGCCTGAGGGATGTCACCTTTCATTGTGGGCATCACACCTGTGTTACAAAGATTAATAATGAAAGGCCACATGAAAAAAGTCACTTTTGGGACAAAAAACAAGCGTTCACTCGAGCTGCAAGGCGTTTTTTGCAGTTGTTTAAAAGGATGAAACTTTGTTTAATGTGGCATCATTTCCATCTTTTCTGATGTCTTCAAGATCATGTTGAACAGAAGGAACAAGAGGACAAGACCTTTGTGTCGTGGCTCTTTGAATCGTGATGCACCATTGCCATCTCAGGAAACCTAAAGCACAGCTGAGGGCGCTGATTTGAATTAGAGGTAGCAAAGAATTGTGAGAAAAGGAGGAAAAGATTTTCAAAGAGATCAGTAGTGGTATAAATTCCAGTGTATTTCAACATTGTTTTTGTCTTTTCCAAAATCTTCCTGACTGGATTCTGGAAAGGTAGAATACTTACGTAAAAAAAACCAAAACATTATTTTTTTAAGGCACAATTGTCTCTGAGATATGGACAGAAAAATTCTTACATTTACATTCATGAAGTCCCTGTGAAGTAGGAAAAATCCTGTGTAAAGGAATGCCCCATTTCTCTGTAAATCCAAGCTCAAAAGTGAGAATAAGGATACATCTGTGAAATTCCATGCAAAAAAAAGAAAGAAGGAGGAGGTAGTGCAGTGTTTTGCTCAGATTATACAGATATTATTCCCCCCTCAAAAGAAAAAGTAATTGCTTAAAATTTCCAAACCTGTCTTTTGTTCTAATATTTAGGCATAGTTCTCACTTCCTATTTCCTGATAATAACCTTACTGTGATATGGTGAAGAAATGGGCCTATATATGAAATGCTAAATGCAACCTCCATTCCCTGATGGTGAAAGAATGAACAAAGAGAGTACAAGATTTTAACCGCAGAAAAACTAGCAGGGTGCAAATGGGATTTAAAGTTCTTCCCTTCCTGTTTAAAGGAGTATTAGACTTCTTCATTCTGAGAGTGGCCAAGCACTGGCACAGGTGCCCAGGGAGGATGTGAAGTCTCTCCATATTCAGAGATTTTTAAAATTCAACTGGACAAGACCCTGTCAGGTCTCTAATTAGCCTGGAGTTTGGAATACAGAGCCTGCAGAAGCCACTTCCAATCCATTTTTTAAAATTCTGGAATATCTCACTGAACTCAGTTCTGGAGCATCCAAAGTAGGTACAGGTTAAATCCCAACTAGACCACTGGCCATGCTTTCCTTACACTCCAACAGTGCCCTGTGATGGTGGGAGAGCAAGAAATGTGAGTATTTCCCTGTCAGCAGCTGGCATTCTATAAAACAAGTGAAAGGGAATGGCTACTTTAGTTTCTCTAAATGAGCTGCTGGCATGTGCAGTTGCCCACTTTTCAGAACAGATGTGTTTTCTGGGCCCAATTTACCATCCATCTCTTTCCACAGCTGTGTACGACGCTCTCATGGCCATGCTGTCCCTGGAGAAAACCCTTTAAATGCTGCCAGCCTGGAATACAGAGGGGCAGAGCCCTTCCTCAGCCAGCTCAGGAGGGAGCTGCTTCCCTGTGACAGCTGTGCTCTGCAGGGGCCCTCCTGTCTCCATCCCAGCCTTTGCTCACAGATGGCCTGCACATGCAGGGCAGAGCCCAGCGAGTCTGGGCACAGCCTGCACATGCAGCAGCCTTGTCCTGCACTTCTGCCTGCCAGGCAGCCTGCTCTGTGCAGGCCTGCTGGCCATCTGCAACCCCCTGACGCCCCCAGAGCCTTCTCCCTCTGCCCCCCACCCTCTGCTCGCTCCCTTTGTGCTCCAAGGAAGCTTGGGAGGAGTGAGCTCTGCAATCCCAGAGCATGGAGAGCCCGTGGTCTTGGCACACTCACTCCCCATCCAACATTCCTGCAAGGCACAGCTGCACAAAGACTGGGCAAAGTCTGCACCACTGCTTAAAACACTTGCTGGAGCAAGTGCTTGTGCTTTTTATTCAAGGGTGGTGTGGCTCCACCACAAGCAGGTGGCTGTTTCCTGAAGAACAGTGTTTTCCCAAGGATGGCACCTTATCTCCAGTAGACTGGTACAGGTGAAAAATCCATTTTAAATTAATTTTTCCTCACACCAAATAATCATCCTCATGTAGTCTCATGAGCATCTTTTGATCTTATCCCTCTACATCCCTTTACCCTCTGCAGTTGTTGACCTCACTCTCTGATTATTCAATGTAAAATATTGATGACTGAAGAGAGGTTCGTTATCAACCCAAGGTCTGTGCTGTCTCCTGTCAGCATGTACCCTGGCAGAGGTCCCAGAGTCAATGTGAATTTTGTGCAATTACATCCAAAAGCAGATAAATCCAAACACGTGGTGCCTTCTCAGCTCTTCTGTGGAGAGGAAGAGACAGCGAGAGGAGTTAAATTTCAAGTCCCAAAATTAGAGGATAAACAAAGCAGGAGTCCTCATCACTTCCATTTCTGGGATCTTTCAGCAGCAGACAGAATTCAGTGTCCTCTGAACTTGTCAATGGAAAATGGTCTGTCCTGCCATCCTCACTCCTGCTTCTGTAATTCCATTTCTTTTGAGATCACTAACCACCACTAGGAATTTGGAATAAAACTATACCCAGCAGAAGAAGAAAGAAAAATTACCCACCAAGTCCTGACTGCTCCTTGGAAACTTTTGCACATGTAACCAGAGAGAATATGAAATGATCCTGGGGAGTTTTACAGATTTCAAAAGTGAAGAAAGCACTTGAGTCACCACCAAGCAAAGGAAAACAACCCAAGAGGAAAAGACCACCTAGGACTGAGGAGAGGCCAGACACCTGCCTTTAATTGAGTGCCTAAAGCAAACAGTATCTGGCCACCCTTTAATGTGTAATGTGTTCTGACTTGCTTTGACACACGCTGTGTGAAGTGCCATGTGTGCTCTTGGTTGATGGTTAGAAGGAAATTCTTATGCTGCAGCATGGTGTGTATCTTGCAGACCTGAAGCGTGAAAATGTGAAAATTAATAAAATCCTGCCTAGCTGAACAAAAAAAAAAAGTGAAAATATGCAGTGCAGGATACACTGGACAAGTACAATAATCCTATTGATTCAAGGGCAACAGCAAAAGTACCTTTGTCACAAAGCTGTTCATTCTGTCTTTCTCCCCCTTTCTGAGGTTAATGAGGGAGAACATTGTGATTTTGTCATCTAATATGGACAGATTCCTTGCTTATCCACTTGGAATTGAAGCAAACATGGACAGTAGAAATTACAAACCCTGAATTTTATTTCTTAACTGCCTCACTTCATTGTTTCCTATCATTGTATTCTTGACAGTTACTCCTGAGGAGTTTATCCTGGATATATCGTGGCCAAGGTTCTGTCCCACTTTGTGTTCCTACCTCTTTATCACTGCTAGAAATATTACTGCCCTTCCATCCTACTGAATTAGAAAAAATCTGTGACTGCTTTCTCCATCACCCCATACATCCAACTCTGCTTTCAAACGATTTCCAAGACCTTGTTCCACTGGCTAAAGGGCTTTTCTCTCTCTTCCCTCATCTCTCCCCATCACAGCTCTCCCTCCTCTTGAATGCATGAGTGCACAAGCACTTTCTGCCAAAATCATCTCTCGAGCTGCTCGCTCTGCTTGGCAAACCTGGCTGCTCAGGCCCTGCACTGCCTTCCCCTTCTCTCCCTGATCTGTTGAAGCTGTCACTGAATGCCAGGAAGCTCTCTCTCAGCTGTTCCTTCCTGTCCTGCTCCCACAGATTCTCCCCTTGCCAGCCATGGAACTACCCTTTCAGCTGCCTCTTGCCCTGGCTCTCCTGCTGCCTTTAAATTCCCGTGCTCCTACATAAGGAAAAATGGTTTTGTCCTGCTGTACAAAAGCCATCCACGTTCTTGTCCTCCTCTAAAGGGACTAAATAGCAGCTCGATGGCACTACCAGTATCTGGACTTTGAATCAAATAACTTGCTGCTCTTTAAGAACACACCAATTTCTTTAAGTCATTGCCATCATACAGTTCAGGCAATGACCCTACTAAGTCACATCACCATCATTCCTTTGCTCATGGACATTTTCCTGTCCTCTTTTCTGCTGTTGCTACACAGCACAATTGACATCTCGATCTTCAAGATGTTTTCCTTTTACTCTGCTGCAGTATTGTTGTGCAGTTTCTGCTACAGGGAGTTCAAGAAACAGGAGAGATGCAACACCTGAGGGAGAAAACCATGTCACTGGAGGGAAAATCACTCAGAAAGGAAATTTTCTGTAGAATCATGGAATCACAGAAAGACTGGGGTTGGAAGTGCCCTAAAGATCCATTTTGCAACCCCTCTGCCAAGGAACACCTTTCACTGGAGCAGGATGCTCCAAGCCTCATGCAACCTGCCCTGGAACACTTCAGGAATTATTTCCTTTCCAGTTTATTTTGTAAATCCAAAATTCCTGAAAGACTACGAGCTGTGATTTGATACCAGGGTTTTTAAATCAGCAATGTTACTTTATCATAATTTATGCTCACAACTTTGTGCTAAATTGCTTTGGACTTACTTCAAGGAGCAACGAATGTCAGCTGTTCCTTGTGCATTTTGCCTTGCATCAGAAGGGCCTGGGCTCAGTGCCACCATGACATTTCTGGTCTAAAAGTGCTCTTCCTTTAGATCACAGTCCATCAGATCACAGCAGTATGGGTCCAGGATGAGAAGGAAAAGGAGCCTTAGTTGTGTGCAATTTTAGGGCTCTAACAGTGATGATTCACACTGATGATGTTGATGTTGAGGGCACAAATAGAGCCCTGAACCTTCCAATTACATGTGTTTGGGAAGATCCCTAGGACTGAACAAAGCAGCACTGGAGCTGGAGAAGTTATTCTTGGTGTATATTTAGGTGTAAATTAAAGCAGAGTTCGTTTAAGGCTAAGGTTTGAGTGCATTTTCATACAAATTGAGAAATATGAGCCCTGGTTTTTGGAGTGCTTTGTGTTTGCAAGCTGCTCTCATCAAGGTAATTAGTTTGTAAGAGATCTCCAGAGTGCTTGATATGAGAGACACAAATGGGCCTTTTATCCTGCTCATTATACAGGAGCAATCTTTATATCAAGTACCCACGGATAAATGTTAATAGCTGCGATAAAACTCAGGATAATGAGAAGAGTCTTCCAAGAAACTGCAGCAGGGCATGCAAAGCAATTCACCTAAAACCTGCTCCAAATCCTTTCCTTGCACTTTTACAAAGCAACATCACTGCAAGTTGGATTTTGTAGTAAATGTACAGTGCAGGAGGCCTTGAGGAGGAGGAAAACGGGGCTTTCAGAACTTCCCAGCCATGAGCAGAGGGATCATTTTACAGTGACTTTTGCAGGAGAACAAATGCAGAGGCTGTCACATAGACCTCTGTGTAGCAGACACTATTTTCTTCTCATCTTACAGCATTAAAAGATGATGTAAAACAAGATGTAAATGATCTTGAATTTTCTGAGCATGCTAAAAGGTAATTTTCTTTAAAGAGGAAGCATTACTTTAAGAACAAAGGGTATATTCTGAAGAGATATGTGCAAGTTTGCTCTAAGTAAAAGAGAGAGAAAATATTTTTAGGGTCTGGTTTGATTCTTTGTTTTGCTCTTTTTTTATAAAACATCCATTTCTTCTGTTGCTGCTTCAGCATCTGGAAAAAAGTCTCCAATAATTTCTTCTATGAATAAAATAGAAAAGAGTTTGTAGGTTCTGGAGTAAGAATAGAATTATAAATGAGAGACCTTGTAGGAAAAATCTAAAATTGCAAAGTTTTCCCATTTTTGTTTCCACGAGACAGTCATGAAAAAAGGAAAATACTCTAAAAAAATAGCAGAATTTTCATACTCTAAAAAAATAGCAGAAGGGGCTCAGGCCAGATGGGTTTCAATGATTCAAAGTCCAGAGAACTCATCTGAGACACTGCTGCTGCAATATTATGTTCTCATTTGCTATGGATTAATTTAACTTTTGAGGATTTAATTTATTTTTTCAACTATAAGATACATTTTGAATCTAAATAAACACACTGAATCTTCTGGCCTCATTTCCAGCCCCCTGGAAATTTCCAGCAGGGCAGGAGAAGAGCGTTCCAGGGGCTCTGTGAGGGGACATGGCCACCCTTGTCAGTGCCAGAGCAGGTCAGGATTCCCACCCAAATCAAATCCCACAGACCTCAAGAGGCAGGAGGAGAAAGAATCACAAAGAATCGGAGTCCTTAAGGTTGGAAAAGGCCTCTAAGATCAAGTTCAATCACAAATGTCACACTGCCAGGTCCACCACTAAGGTTATGTCCTTTAATGGCTAACAAAATGTGTTTCCCTCAAATGCACCTGCCAGAAAGTCAGCAAATATGAAAAAACTACAAACACCAAAACCATGTGTTCTCATAATGAACAATAAGCATTTGCAGGTGCTTGGGGATGAATTACACCATCCCACAGGGCTTTGCTTCCTTTGAAGGTACCAGTGCTGTTCCTGACCAAGCAGCTGGGTATTGTCCCATGGAAAGCTGGGAAGGAAGCAGGACCTTTCCCAGGAAAGTGATGCAGTCACCCTGGAGCTGTGACCCAGATGTTCTCCTGCACAGGAGGGAGCTGGCATGGGTGACCAGAGCTGGTCACCACGGGCTCTGTTGGGCACCTTATTTGGACAAATGTCAGCTGTAAAAAAAAATGGTACTTGCAGGGGAAAGAAGGAAATTGAGACAACTAAATGATGCTTCCAGGTTTTTCCAGGTTTTCCACTTGAACTGAGCTGCCATCCTCCCAGATTTCTGCTTTGAACACGTGCCTGAGTCAGAGCTACAGACAGCTTTTGTTACATGTGGAAAGCCTAAAGCTTCAGCTTTTGAGAAAGGGATGAATTTGGTACCTGATTGAAACAAAATATCTCTGCTGAGCATAGCTGAAGGAAAGTCAGGGAAAAGCCATACATCAGTGCTGAGGCTGCTCCCAGCCAACAGAAAATCCCTGTTTTCACAATTATGTGGGAGCAGGGTTGAGCTTGTCTGCTCAAGCCAATTTCTGCAGTATTTTTCTTCTCTTTATAACTGTTTTACATCAAGTGTGTGTCAAATAACTGAGGGAGGCAGTAGCAAGGTGGCAAAAATGTGAGTAAGAGAGCTTTCAAATAACTTGCTTTAATAATTTTTTTAGATGTTACAGCCATACTCCTAAGGCTCTGTCTATACTGAAGGCAAGTGAAAAATATCTGAGGAATAAGGCCATGCTGATATGATTTAACTACTTTGGTCAGAAATGTGATTCAGTGCTTGCAAGAGCTACTCCTTTCCCAGCCCACCACGTTCCCCAGCAATTCATGGAAAGCAGCACAATCCAAATTTAAAGTAATTTGTGTAATAGAAAAGCTGACAATGCTTCACTCAAAAGCAAGGCAATCTTGATAACTTTATTTCTTCTTGGAGTTAGGCAGGCTGGCAGTTTGAGAAATTCCTTTTAATGGAAGTTCTTTCTTAAACAGTAAGCACTGTTTCCAGTGCAGCCTCACACAGCATTTTATGCTCATTATTTAGTTTAGTTTATGATTAGTTTTAAATAGACTGGGTTTGGCCTCTACTTAATTTTCTTGCTGAAAGGGTTTAGGGTTTTTTTTAATAATTCTCATCTTCTCTGCAACTGAAAACACTCTCAGAGATTAGATTACCATCAAATGCCCCTTCTTTGTCAGGGCCACCTGTCTGATAAAAAGATTTCTTGATACAAGCCCTGGCAGCAAGGCAGGAGTTATAAAGTGAGGGGGTTTTCTGGGCCTCCTTGGCAGTTTCCATACAGCCTGTTTTTAATTTTGATTCATTGAAAAAAAAAATCCTTTCAGCTTTCTAAAATGCTCTCAAAAGTTTATGTTGTTCTAACTTTCCAGTTTCATGAGTATCCTCCATCCTTCTGCTACAGAGGTAGCAAGTACAAATCAAAAGAGGATGCTGCCAACCCAAGACTGATGGAAATTGTTCTGCTCTTCCTTGAAATAATCAGAATTAGAAGTGATTATTTACTTGACCCACTTTCACCCCAACAGTCATTGACTTGCGTTTTACTCACAGGTGATAAAACCTGGAATAAAGTTTTAACAAAACCTCCATAACAAATGTAAGCTTTCCTGAAAATCATGTTCTAACACATCCAGTTCTTCAAAGTCTTGCGCTGTACAAAGTCAGGTTTAATCAGGACAACTCCAGGGTTGCAAAGATTTGTGGAGGTTTTTAATGTTTCATATTGGAAGCTTTGCAATTTTTATTTTTAAAATTTATATCTCCAAAACCATGCATGTGCTGGAATACCCACAGTAAACAAAGAAGACTTTCCAAGCATTTAAAATTGTAGAAAAGCTGGAAAACACAGCAAAAATGTCTTAACACATTAGAAATAAACCCAAGAAATTAGAACAAAATTGTGAGTCAATTTTTATAAAGTCTAATGGTTTCAAAGAAGTGAGTTTGCTTTAACTATTTAGAAATCTGGTGAGATTTGTTTTTCACTTTTCAGAGTAGTTCTTTACAGCCTGAAGTTGAAAAACTGGTCCTTATCTCCTGAGCTCTATCAGGAGTGGCATCAGTGTCAGTTTAATCAGGAGCACGCCTCCTGGAATGGGAGTGCTGCCCTTCAGGTGCCAAAACACAGGTGTTTGGGGACATCTGAGATGCCCTGGGGATCCCACCTGGCCTCTCTCTGCTGATCCAAAAGGACACAAATTCCCCAAAGGGCCTTTGCTGGTGCTACCAACCCTGCAGAGGTATCCCAGCTCCCCCAAAGCATTTCCAGTGGCACATAGGTGCAGTCACTCCTAAGCTTTGGGGGGTTTTTTTCTCATTTTGAATGTCATTAATTGGTGTTTGAATTGGACAAGAGATGTGCATGTAGCTCCAGGTGTTTTATTGTCCAGGTTTATGTGGTTTTTTGGGGATCCACTACTCTGGAAGAAGGGGTGTGACCTTGTTTCCCTGGGACAGTGGTTGATGTTGGCCACTCTCCATCACAGGGACATCTACGGTGACATTATATTTTTAATTCGTTGGTAACTGCAAAGAAATCCAAAGGAGAAAAAGCAGGAATAACAAGACAAAAACATTTGGAGCTGGAAGAGATGGTGAGAGGGAATACTTCCAAAAGTAGAGAGGTAAAGGAAGAGAAATTATTCAAATCTCAGGCTGCTCTGGAAGGCACACAGCAGAGCAGAGGCTCCCTCTCAGTCAGGGGATGCCTGGTGCAACACAACTGCCTCGAGAAAACGGGGAGGTGAAATGAAGGCAGGGGGAGGAAACAGGTAATACACAGGGAAATGAACCCCTTGACAAGGATTTTAGTTATGAACCTGCTTTATGGGGTAATAAGTGCTCAGTAGCAAGCTTAAAATAAAAACAACAGGGCCTTAACAACAGTGATCATGACATTGTTATTAAAGGGTTTAAATTGAAAGCTTAAACTCCCCAGCAGAGAAGAAATTCTTTGGCCAATTCTGCTAATACATTTTAATGCTTTTTAAAATACATTTTTAATGCTTTCTGGCTACTTTACATTAGTTTGGCTCCGTAAGGGAAAGGTTTCTGAGTCCCTACATATACATTGTGGGTGATAGAGGGGTTTTATTTGAACTAAAACTAGGCTGAGTTTCTGGGCCAAAAAAAAAGGGAAATAAAAGGGAGATGCTGGCAGCCATAAAGAAAACATAGGCAGTTTAAATCTGTGGAAACCATGCAAAAATGAGTTCTCAGCTGAAAGCATTTGGGATTTTTAGGAACTTTTTTTTGGTTGTTTTTTTTAGAAGGCAAGCATATATTCACAGGGTTAGGGTGTTTTCTGTGAAAACTCACAGCTTTCTGATGGGATGGAGGTGTGGGAAACCAAAAACAAAGAGATGCACTGGTAAATCTTGAGACATTTCTCAGTGACCTATGTAACTGTTATCCTATATAGCGTGGTGTCTACATTAGATGATTTTGTGACATTTTTTCTCCCAAAAAAAAAGCTTAGGGAGGTAATTTCCAAGTCAGATTAAATATCAGGACTTATTCTTTGGTCTTAAACAATCTCTTGCAAGGGCAACAGATCTGTTTGCAAGCCACTGCAGTGCCTGGAAATTCGGAGGGTAAAGCTGAGCAAGATAAACACCATGTCTGCTTCCATTTCAATGTAAAGATTTATTATTTCTGTGCTTGTATTACCTCTATTTAGTATTTCTCTGCTTGGTCCTGCCCAGTGCTGCAATGCTGAGAGGTTCTCCTGTCTGCAGATGTCAGGAGTTACTTGAAATATTGGGATATTCGTGATGTTCGTCTGCAAAGGGCTGGATTCCAGCACTCTCCCAGTACCTCAAGCAGTGTCATGGCTTTGCAGGTACTGCTGCTTCAGCAGATGTCAGGAAGTCATGTGCTTGGCAGGGGCCATATGGAGAATCCCAGAAGGGGCTGAGCACTCCTCTTTATTGCCCTCCGGGAGTTTCGGCTCACCGAGGACCAGGCAAAACTGAACCCTTTAGCAGATTTAATAATGATTTTTTTAATTTTATTTTTCTTTTTAAATTATTGAGTCAAAAGAAGTAGCAACACATGTGCTGGCTCCAACATTTCCATTTCAATCCAGCTGAGCTTCTGAGGATGTTGAGAGCGTGGCCTCTTTTGGGCCTTGGAATTAAAAAGAGTATCCGAATAAAGCTTCCTTTTATTAGAGAAGAGAAGCATTCTTTTGAAAGGGTCTCAGATATCATCCTTGGCTGCCAGCACATTTTGGGAAAGACAGGTGAGAAGTGAAACACATTCCTTCCATTATGCCTTTTGCCACAGTGTCCAGCTTTATCATCTGGGCAATTACAAGAAAAAAGAGCTCAAATGCCATTACACTTCTGACTTCAACCAAGAGAGGGGGGGAAAAAAAGGTATTTTAAGCTGCACTTTGGTAGGACCAGAATAGTATTAAAGGAAAGCAGCAGATATTTTATCTCTATTTGTGGCCTGAGTTTTTCTTAGATGATTCTTAACACGCCACAATTTCAGTACAAGAGGGTGAGAGAGGGGAGGAATTCCTGGGGTCTGTTTCAAGTGTAAATAGCTGCTTTCAGCTGGGTTGTGCACATCAAAGATGTGCAATTATTTCCTCTAATTAATAAAAGCATGAGATGGGTACATGTGAAAAAACACGGCATTGGAACCTGCTTTGGGAGGAGTCTTAGTGCTGAAGACAGAGGGAACCTTTAAGAGCATTGGGATCACTCCTACTATTCTAATCCACATTTTTGAGTGGGGGTTTTTACTATATGCAAGGTTTCTCTGTCCCACATGGGTATTTTCACAGCCCAGTGCATGTTTCAGTGATGTTTTTTATGGTTCTCATGCTGTTCCTGGTGCTCCGTGCCCCAGCAGGGATTAACAGGCTCTTCAGGAGAGAGTTCCTGTAAGGGGAGAAGAGCTAGGACTGTTCCATGCTGGATGAACAGTGCTTACATTGCATGCCAGCTGTTCCTCAGGCTTTGCAAGGAGCTTAGACCCATCTTAAACCCCACTTAAGCCTTACTTTGATTTTTTTGCCTGCATCTCCAGCTAATGAAAACTGACAGTGACATCTCTGTGCAATAGCTGTGAGGAGCTGGTCACTTGATCTGAGAAATGCTAATACCTGTGTAGGGAGCTGCTTTTTTAAAAGGTTTGTGGTAGGAGTGTAATAACCCCAGGACAATGAAAATGTTCTCCTCCACTCTTACTTTTACTAGTCCTCCCTCCACTTAATTTTGCTGTTCTCCTGCTTATGTTACATAGATAATAAGTTCCTGTCTGCAGTCTTCTTAGTTACCACTTCATAGCATCACAAGTCTTGTTTCTTGTGGGGAAAGATGGTACTTGCATGAAAAATGAGAATGAAGAATGAGTCTGTGGCATGGAGTATCTGCTACTTTTATAGCCCTGCCCTTGAAATTGTCCCTGCCTTGCTTGCAAACCCAAAGCCTTGAACTGGAGAACCTCCTGACAATGAAGCCAACAGAAGAAAAGGAGGATGGGTGATTGTAGTTTTCCTAACAAAATCCAGCTACTGACTGGCAGTAGCCGGTACTTTTCATTTTCAAGACAAATATCAAGAGTTTTTAAAGCTGTGGCTGTGCCAAGCCCATGCTATCTTTTCACAATCTCTCCTCTCTCATCCCCAAGAGTTATAGATGAAACCAAAGGGGATGAGAGGCTTAGGGCAGGTTGGGGCTATTGGCTTGTTTTCATTTTAGTAGATTGGAGTTTTACCTACATGTACACTTATTCAGAAAAGCAATTACATTTAGGATTTGATTTTTTTAAGTTCTGATTTGCTGTTTCTCAAATCAGAACTTAAAAAATATAATATCTTTTCAGCCTGTAAATAGCTGTGTCTTCTTTAACCAAACTTCACCAAAGTTTCTGTGAAGTTCCTGTGAATCATTTTCAAAGGGCAGACCTTGGGTCTGTAGGACTTCTCCTGATGGTTGACAGATATTCCTGGTACAGTGTAACAATATCTGCAAGAATTTTCAAACCCCCACCTCCTTATGTCTGTCAACAAACAGCTTGTGCACCAGAGCCCTTTGGCACATGCAGACTCCTAAGGAGGCAGGGAGCTTGGATGCCTGACTTTCAGTCATGCCTGCATATGCAGCTGTGTTCATTCTGTCCATAAACAACGCAGGGAAAACCTGGAAAAAAACTGCCATGAAAGGGGAAAAAGTTTCCCTGACAGATTCAATTTAAGTTGAGAAGGAATAAGAACAAACGGCAGGTCGGCGTCAGTTGTCCGGGAGTTATTCCTGCCTTTGGAATAAAGAGTGACAAAAAGATAGGGGAGAGATAAGAGTGACTGCTGGGTGCTTGGACAAGCTTGATGTTGATATTTCTCGTTAATTCACTGTTTGAATTTCTGTTATGGAATCCCAGAAGGGTTTGGGTTGGAAGGGACCTTAAAGATCCTCCAGTTGCAACCCTGAGCCACGGGCAGGGACACCTTCCCCTATCCCAGGTTGCTCAGAGCTCTATCCAAGCTGGCTTTAAACAGTTCCAGGGACAGGGAATCCAAGAACTCTGGGCACCCTGTGCCAGGGCCTCCCCAGCCTCACTGGGAGGAATTTCTTCCCAACATCCCATCTAAGCCCACTCTCTTGCAGTTTGAAGCTCTTGCCCCTCATCCTGTCACTCCTTTCCTTGTAAATTGTCTCTCTCCATTCTTCTTGTAGCTCCTTCAGGCACTGGAAGGCCACAATGAAGTCACTCCAAAGCTTCTCTTCTCCAGGCTGAACAGTCCCAAAGTGAAGCACACAGGTGTGCATACCTTGGATATATAATACCTTGTGACATGTGGTTATAAAAAGAAAACTAGCATGACATTTTCTGAAGGACGTTCCCAGTTAACATTCCTTTTTTTTTTTTTTTTTTTTGGTAGCCATATGGTTTAGTTTTGGGCAGTCCTGTGAGGAGCAGGGAAGTGGATTCTGTGATGGGTCCCTTCCAACTGGAGATATTCTATGAATTTATGGTTCCATGCCAGGCTGCATACAAAGAGAGAGGTTTTTTTGCATCAAAGCACAGCCCAGCCACAGAGCTGCCTGGTGGGCAGATAACAGAGCAAGAGGGGAAGTGCAGGTTCCACTGACTTCCCAATTACTTCTTGTACAATTAACTGGAAGGAGAAAATTCTCCTGTGCATTCCTAAAGTCTCAGCTTGACACAGGCAGCCCCGAAAGAGAATGCTCTTGAGGAGGCTTTGCTGAGAGGAGTTTATGTGAGCTCCCAGTTGAGCTGAAAGCTGTTCCACCTGCTCCCTGGCAGAAAGGCAACGTGCATAATTAAAAGCAGACATTTCAAAGGCTATGAATACCCAGCAGGGTTTTGAATGCTGAGAGCAGTGAGGGGTTCTACCTCATCTACACACTGTTTCCACCCTTTAAGGACTCTGGAGAAATTAACTAGCGATATTTGGTTATTATTAATCCTTTTTACAATGGAAAGAGCATCTCAAGGAACGTCTGGTGCCAAGAATTTGTTGTTTCAAGCAGCCTCAGACACTGCAAGGCCTCCCCAGTTAAAACTTCAAGGGTTTAATTTATTCCAGGGTCTGGATCAGCATGGTGGGAAGGTGAAAATCCCATGTTTCAGTATTCACTCTAGTGGAAGTGAGGCTGTTTTTCTTTCCAGGCTCAGAAGAGAAGCTGATTGCCACAGAATTAGCTCTTCCTAGGGAAAAGGGTTTTATTGGTATCGGAGACAAATTTGTGCTTAAGGTTACTAATTCCAAATTACTTTTTCTTCAACAAAGCCATGTTATTAGATACTACAGATTTATGGTTATTTCATCCCAAATGTAATCTGTGCTGGCTCATAAATTATCTGCTTAGAGGAGCTGATAGCATTGCTTTGTGAGGGAGTCTAACTTTTTTAATAAAATAAGGAGAAGCAATCAAACCTAAGTGAAAATACAATTGCCCACCCACTCTCAGTTTTCTGTACTGGGATAACCAGTCAACAGGATTTATCCTTGGTTCAGAAATGGGAAAATATTTTTAAAAAAAGCTATTTAAAGAAATCACATGTTGATGGCATCCTTTATCAAACATCTAGTGACAGAGCTGTCCTTTTCTCCTAAAAGTATGAGACTAGTAAAAGTGTATTTTATGTTAATATAATTACTTAACACCAGACAAAGTTTTTTGCTCATCATTTCTCCTTACAAGCCGGTCCTCAACAGAGACATGGACCAGATGATGACTTCACACCTCTCCAAGGCTCTGTTTTATGCCTCTAAATGAAAGTGAACATTTTTTTTGAGGTTTCTCCTCTCAGTTTAGAAAAATTCTATAAAATATGCTTTCCCCGTTAGAGAGAAATTAATATTGAATCTCCCAATAGGTTATTTGAGCATAAGGAAAACTTTGCTCTTCTGTCTGCAAACAATATCATCTTTTCCTCAGAAGGTCTGATTCCAAAATGTGTACACCATGAGGTAAAATATCTTGATTTGAAACAGTTATTAATGTGACTATCAGCATTTCCATGTGAATAGGGTTGTAGGATCAGGCCAGAACCATGCAAGTCACCACGGAAGGATGGATTATAGGATTGGAGAGGGATGGCTGCATGAACTTGCAAACCCCATTGTATTCTTGATTGCATTTTGAATTTCCTTTTGTATTAAAGGTTTACAAGTTATAGATACCCTATGAGAATTGCCAGACGGTGCTTTAATAAACAGATATCCTGCTTGAGCAACAAGGCATAAACCCAAGTCATTTCCTCTAGGGTCTGATTTCAGCTGAAGCTGGAATCTGTCAGGACAAGGAGCAAGACAACCAGGACAGGAGCAATGAAACAGAGCTGAGCTGCTCATGAATAAATAGAAGTATACAGGCCATAATAATGGATTAAGTGGGTGGCATTCCAGACTGGGGCTTCCCTACTTCCTCCTTTTTCTCTGCACCGTGCTGTGTCACTCCCTACTAAAGCCATGTTTGTCTCCATGGTGCCAGTTTGAAAATCACACGTGTCTGAATACTGCCCAAGCAGCAGCACAGCTTTAAAACCTGCAGTGATTCCCAGACTCACAGAATGCTGGAGGTCATCCAGCCCAACTCCCCAGCTAAAGCAGGTTCACCCAGAGCAGGTCACACAGGATCCAGGCAGCTTTGGAATATCTCCAGAGGAGCAGACTCCAATCTCCCTGGGCAGCCTGTTCCAAGTGCTCTGTCACCCTCACAGTGAGGAAGGTTTTCCTCATATTCAGATGAAACTTTCTGTGTTTCAGTTTGTGCCTCCTGCCCCTTGTCCTGTCTCAGGGCACCCCTGGAAAGAGTCTGATCTCTTGATTGTCTCCTCTGGAGGCTGAACAGCTCCCTCAGCCTTTCCTCGCAAGGGAGATGCTCCAGGCCCTTCAGCATCTCCACAGACCTCAGCTGGACGTGCTCCAGTAATTCCTTCTCTATCTTGAACTGGGGAGCCAGAATTGGACACAGCACTGCCCAGAGAAGGGGGGCAGATCATCTCCCTCAGCCTGCTGGCCACACTCTTCCTCCTGCAGCCCAGGATCCCACTGGCACACGGTTCAAATGCTCATTTCCCACTCAGATATTAGGGAGCTGGATTGGTCACAGAACTCCCTGGCTCATCAGGATAAATCCTCTTTCCATCACCATGGATCACTCTTATCTAGCTGAAAGGAGAGAGGAGTTTTCTGTAGCTACACAAGTGGGAATAGCACTGATGTTTCTTTCATGGAGTACTCTAAATGCTGGCACTTATTGCAAGCGTGCTCTTTGGCTTTAGATACGTGAATAGCAGGGTTCAGTTTTTGTAAATAGCAGGCAAAAATAGGTGGCTGGCTAAGAGGAGTGTTCCTGAGTTTTATGGGATCAATAAAAGTTGTTGTTGTACAGAGCACTTGGCTTTCTCCAGTGGCCTCTTACAACAGCTTTAATCAGGTTCCTCCCTGCACAGGATGAACGACGAGTTTGCTTGGCAGCTGTTCCAAAAATCCAGTCAAAATCCAGGCTTCCCACTGGAGTGAACAGAGCTTATGGATGCACTTGAGTGCTTTGCTGAAGCAGGGCCAGCCTGGGTGAAAACATCTCACCAAGAGCCAGTCTCACCTTCTTTGGAGATATTTTCAAGGTATGAGATTTTATTTTCCTTTCAAATGTTGGGGGGGGTTGAGGTTTGGTTGTTTTGGGTTGGTTTTTGGGTTGGGTTTTTTTTTTTCAATCAGGACTAATCTCTGCAGAATGAAGATGTATGATATCCTCTTGTATATGAAAAACTACATAAATAAGAACAGATGCTTCCAGTGCAGAGGCCTGAGAAAGGCATTTCTTTTGAAAACAGCAGTCAGAGGCTTTTCATAACTCTCCTCTTTTTGGCTGATGATATGGCTGAGCACTGAGACCAGGACTGGGAAGCCCCACTAACCAGTTCCTTCCCCTATAAAACAGACACCAAAGAGGAATTTGATCAGATCTTTCCTGCACATTCCACCACACACCTTGGGTCTGAGCTCCAAACCACTGAGGGCAGCTGGATGACTCCACTGCAGTTCAGGGAATATCCTACCTGGGATAGGTTTGGAAAATCTCACAGCAGCATTCCTGGCTTTGCTAAGGATGTGGGCTGCTCCCATTAATCAAGGCCTTAGAAACAGATAATCAGGGCTGCATTTAAACTAAAAATGCAGAGGAAAAGTAGGAAAGATGAGGATAAATAATGGGCCCATGTGCATTCAGATCCCATTCTTCGTATCACCAAAATATAAAGCAGAGCCTAGAAGGAAGCAAGATTTAGTGCTGGCTTCCTTCTAAGAAAGCTAGGACTAATGGCATTATACCTTTTTATCCTATTTCTTTAAACCAAAACTGAAACGAGGGAAAAGGAGGAAAGAATCCCTCCAAAAAGAGGAATCCTTCCCTTGTGCTCATGGCCTCTCAGGCAGCCTGCACAGTGACTGCCTCCCTCACACCTTCCTCCTGTGCCTGCACTTCCCTGGCTGCTCATGCTTCACACAAAGACTGCTGCACCCTGTGGCTTCTTTTTACTGAGGGGATTGCATTTTTCCACTATTTGGGAACCTGAGCACAACTCCACACCTCCAGCAAAACAAACAAAACCCTCACAGGGCTCATGCCTAGATAAAACACCCTTTGGAGACGTTTTACTCATCCTTTCCCCCTGAACAAAAGCAGCAGAGTGAGGTTGTGGACAGGCTGATCATACCCCAATGTCATTTTAGTTGGTTGGAGTTGATGGGTAGCAACATATACTGCGTTATAAAACAAAGCCTAGCTCAAGACTGTAGCAAATTACCCTCCCTTCTACCAGAAGTAAAACTTAGGTTTTGATCTATGTGGGAATTCTTTTTTAATTGTAAAAGACCATTTAAATTACCTCATTCAGCTGGGTAAAAACTGTTGGAGTGGAAAGCCTGGCTTAGGTGAGTCAGTAAATATTTGAACAACTAACAGCAGTAAAGGAAAAACTAGGCAAGTTTGCTTTTGTTTAGGCAAACAGAATGATAAAAATAAAATTGTGTCATGTAGGATAAATGGTTAGTGAAATCTTACTTCTTCAAGCACTGTTATTAGGGGAGGCTGCAGATCTGTCAGCACTGTCCCAATATCAAATGCATGAAAGAGAACCTTTTCAGTGTCATAGCAATAATATTAATAGGTTCAAGATGCTTTCAGACATGTCATTTAATCTGTAAGAAAACTGTTCTTGAATGGCTTGGGCACCAAAGTGTTCTTTTGTTCCAAGATTTCAGAACAAATTGAGGCTGAGATGCAGGAGAAGATAAAATGTGATAGCTGAGATCTTCCAGGACAACAAAAAAGCCTCCTTCTCACAGGTTTTCCACAGTTGTCTCTCATTTGTAATGCTAAATCCACATTGCTGGGATTTTCCAAAGCATGCAATTTCAAGGGATTACTAAACCTGTTCCTAAATTATTTAGAGGTTTTACAAAACTCCACAGCCATTTGTCAGTGACTTTCAACATTTCCAGGACGGCCTCAGGCACTTCTCTGGAATGCAAGTGTGGGAACCTGTGGGGATGGTTTTGCTGCCATTTCGCAAGACCTGTAGGTCATTTATAGGTGCTCCAGCTCCAGCTCCCTGCAAATTCTGGTGCTTATGGCATTTGGATAAGGATCTGGCATATCCAACTCATCCCAAATAAGCCCAAAACCCAATTTTTTCTGTACATACAAGAGGCACCGGACATTTCAAGACCACTTTGCTGTGTGACTTCAGCTTGGAGACTTCTCTGGTTTCCAGAAAATCTCTCGTCAAGAGTTTCACTCTTTTAAATTTATCTCAGCAGCAGTGAACCTTTTCAGGTACCAAATCCGTATTTATTTTTAACTGACGAACTTTTATTGCTTTCATGCTAAAAAACAAGAAAAAGTTCCAGCCCTTAAAAAAACCAAACCAAAACAACAAAAACAAAACAAACAAATTATAAAAACAAACAAAATTATAAAAACCAACAAACAAAACCCCACACAAACAAACAAAACTCAAACAGAAATCACGGTGGTAGACATTAAGCTGAAGGCAACATTTATTTTGTGAAGTTATTGTTCAGCAATTGGTCTCCTGCTTTCCAACAATCATCAAGCTCCATCTCACTTTTGCTCCTGGAGGTAGAAAAGCTGGAAGGGGCAGAGCATAACAAACTCCCTCAACATCACGAACATCTCCCAGCTTTTTAGCAAAAATTTTGCAAAACTATTTCCCAGCTTTTCAGGAGCTTTTCAGCCTTCAGTGAAGGGAGTCAGAGACAAAACAGAAAGCAAAGCAAACACAGGTTGAACATTGGCAGTCACTAAATGCTGTTAACAATCATGAAGCATTGCTGCCCGAGTCAGTAAAATACTAGTTGTCTCAGATTCAAACTCTGCCTAACAGCCTTTGGGAGAACATTCTTTAACAGAATACGGGCAGTATCCGCACGATGAGAAAGACACAGTCAACGTGGGTCTGATTTTTCAGAAAAAAACAAGCAGAAAGGTTCTCCTGCACAGGGCTTTAAATGCAACATTTTCGTAACTATCCAGCAAACCTCCCATGGAAAGTCTTCCCACTACCACCTTCCTCCTACTCCCATCAAAGTGTTGTGAAAAAAGCTGGTAAATGATGACTTTAAATCATATTCCAGCAAAGAAAGCAGGCTGCCGACAGCAAGGGCTTTTACATAAAGTTATCTTTCTGAGTCTCAAACAAAACAAAGCCCATCTTATCCCCGCATCCATTTACATGCTGTAATCTGGGGCGGTTTCACGTTTCGTTTCGTTTGAAGAAGCAGGACAAAAAGCCCGCAGCGTTTTGCAGGAATTTCCCTCATTTTCAAATGACCCGATCAGTCCCCAGGTTTGCAGAGATTCCAAGGGCAGACTCGGGTGCGGCGGGGCAGGGCTGGGCCTGGCTGGCCCGTGTGTTTCCCCGCCCTCGGAGCACGGGGGGCCGCGGCCAAGTGCTCAGTGCAGGCGGGGCTGAGGGCACGGACAAGTTCCCCGGGCCGGGAGCCGAGCACGGCACACACGTGTGCGAATTACCGGAGATTTGTTTCTCTGCTAGGGAGGATTGAGGGATGAAAACGCAAAACCGTGGGATTCAGCTAAACTATACAAAGGAATCCGTACTACGTTTTGGGCCAGATGCCTTTTTCCTGAAAGGATTTTGCTTCCAAGTGATTCAGGTGCAAACTTGTTGTCTGCTGGGACCGAGAGCCAAGAACCCTTGATTTTGCCTTGGGTGTGACACGTGACTGCAGGCAGGGGGTTTCTGCCTGGTTTTCTTCGGATTCAAGTTATTATTTTTTTATCTGCAAAGTACGTGCACTAGGAAAGGAGTCCTACAGGCTGTGGCTGAAGGCTGGATTTCGGCCAGGCCTGAGTGGGTGCAAAGCAAGGCAGAGAAAGCTGGTGGAGCTTGTTAAAAACCTGCTTCATGTTCAGCAGGGTCCAAAGAGGTTCCAAAGAAAGCAGCGGTAGCCTCTGTACAAAAATCTGCTGGGCCAGAGCAATGGTTATGGCACAGCAGAAAGCAGAAGAACATCTCCTCCCCTGAGTGCTTTTATTCTGAGGGGAAATTCCTGTGACATCCAGGAGGGCAACAAAACCCCAGATCACCTGAGGACTGAGCTTTACCTACCAGGCATCATCTCAAGGCAGATGATTGCAAGGGCTTTGATACTAGCTCAAACACAGAATTGAGCTAACACGTCTGCAGGACTTCTAAATTAGAGCTGGCTCGTGTCCCGGCAGCTCCAAGCAGGAGCAGAGGAGCCTCAGGTCTGTCTGAAATGTCCTCTAGATGGATTCTCAGATAGGATGCTCTGAAGTGTTGCCTCTTGTGGTTGCAGTTGCGTGTGGGTGGCTGAGCTCTCTGAATCACAGTAAAAACAGCACCTTGACAGTCCCATTAACAATACAGAGAGTCCTGGGTTCAGTATGAAAAGCCTTCTTTTCAGAGTTCCTCAGATCTGAGGGATGGTTTGAAGGGAAAAAAAAAAAGAATCTGATTCAGAACTTGAAAGGAATTCATGTCTTTGCCTCAACATTTACTACTGGGAAACATTACTAACTTTTACTCTAAGAGGTATTGACCAATAACTCTCCCAGTGTTTTCCTGGTAGCACAGCAAGTAAAGGGGCTAGAGAAAGAGAGTGTTTTGCTTTCCAACATTTAAAAATAAAATAAAATCCCCCCCCCTTACATGCACACAGAGTGCCCTCAAATCTGCAGAAAAAGCCTGAAACTCAAACCAAGGGCAGAGCTTGCTAAAATCCATCAAGCCATGTGAATGCAGGGCACTCACACCACAACATAATGAAAACCATCAGAACTCCAACTTCATGTGGCTTTCATGGACCCACAGCATCTGCTGGCTTTGTTTTGGAACTCTGCCTCTGCCCCACACGAGTCACTGTGTCAAGAGAAGCATGTGAGGGAGTCTTCTGGGCCTGCAGAGCAGGAACAGCAGGAACATCACAGCTGAACCATCCCAGGTGCTTGTTAAAACAGGGTTAGGCAAATGAGGCTGCAGGGCCACAGGGCTTACACTGCAGACAGCAGAGAGTCTGATGGGCCTTGCATTTCGTGCAGTCTTTCATTTCCATATGTGCATGAATGCTGCATGCCTTGACTACTTAGAATTGGGACTACTCTGTATCACTGTAAATAAGCACACAGATCAAAAAAACACCAAACCCTAAACAAAACCAATAGAATATTGCGCCTCACTCAGCATTTGCTTCCAAGGACAAGTACAGCTTGTGCACAGGGATGTGCAGTGAGGCTTTTTGTCAAGGACTTGCAGATTTTCCTCACCCACTAAATGTTTTCTCCTTGTGCTGGTTTCAGCTGGGGTAGAGGTAATTTTTTCCCCAGTGGCTGGTGCGGGGCTGTGCTTTGGGGTTGTGCTGAGCACAGGTTTGATAATACAGATATGGTTTTGTTATTGCTGAGCAGGGCTCACACAGAGTCAGGTCCTGTCCTGCTTTTTGTGCTGTCAGGCTGGGGAGGAGACACAGGAGGGGACAGGTGACCCCAGGTTACCAAAGGGACATCCCAGTGACATCCTGCTCAGATATGAAGTGGGGAGAAGAAGGAGGAAGAGGGGACATTTGGAGTGATGGGGTTTGTGTTCTCAAGTCACTGTAAGGTGTGATGGGGATCCCTGCTCTCCTGGGGATGCTGAGCACCTCCCCATGAGAGAGAGTGAATTAATTCTTTGTTTTGCTTTTGCTTGTGTGCAGCTTTTGCTTTCCCCATTGAACTGGCTTTATCTTGACCCACTAGTTTTCCAGGTTTTACCCTTCCAAGTCTCTCCCTGATCCCACTGACAGGGGGCTGAGAATGTGAGGCCACTACAAAATTGCTCTGACCTCATCTACACAAAACTGCAGACAGACTGTTCTAAGACCAAAAAAACCCCTGCAATTAGAATTTACCAAAATGAGCTCTTCAGAAGATGCAAACAGGAAAGGACAGGGAGTTTTTATGTCTCTGTGAAGTGCAGGAGGGAGGTGCTACCTAAGCCCCATAAGTAGAAACTTGTCCAAGCAGCCAAAGCAGGGCTGGAGTGAGGTCATGTCTTTGTCAGTGGCACTCAGGAAGCCTGACTTCACTCTGAGGGACCCCTACAGCCACGTCCTACACTGCAGCCCTGGGCCTGGAAGGCAACCGCTGCAGCTCACAGGGGATGAGGAGGAAGTGACTGTACAACCAAGAACTATTATTCACCCTCATTATGCTGTGGTTGCTCCCTGTTGTTCATGTGGATTTGCTGAGGCATAGAAAGAGGCAGCAAACATATTAGAAACTGGATTGGAAACTGAGAGACCTCAACGTGGGATTGTAAAGAGACAGGATCAGTCAAGACCTTTCTTCTCTGTAGCAAAATACACAATTCTTAGCACAACACAGTTTAATAATTGTATCAGTGGCCTGCGAATAGACAGAGAATCACGGAGTCATAAAATGGCCTCGCTTGGAAAGGACCTTAAAGATCATCTAGTTCCAACCCCACTGTTGTGGCTAGGGACATCTTTCACTGTCCCAGGTTTCTCAGTTTCATCCAAGCTGGCCTTGGACGCTTCCAGGGGCAGCCACAGCTCCTCTGGGCAATTTGTGCCAGGCCATGCCCACCCTCACAGGGAAGAATTCCTTCCTTTTATCTAATCTGTCCCAATACAGACCCCTGAGGGACACCACTGGTCACTGAAGTATAAAATTGGAGTCACATAAATCATTAAATCAGCTTTGGAGGTAGTCTAAGCTTTAAAATGGGCTGGACACCGGCATGAAGAATTTAGGATCCTGATGATGAGGTATGGAGCAGAGCAGTGTCTCTGGAAACAAAGGCTGTAAACCATGACCTTAGAAGAGGAACATTCTCTCCAGAGAAGCAGGGGCTGTGCAGAAGCAAAGGGAGGAGCTACTGCTGTTCCTCAGGTAATGAGTTCCTGGTGTGGTCTCTGCCCAGCAGAGTTATGGGAGCCGAGTTGCAGCATAGCTTTGTCCAGCAGCAATATCCACAGCTTAGAGATATTTTTGATTAGCTGAAGGAGGCCAGAACACGGACTGAAATATTGAAAAATTGTTCTTTGCAGAAGCACAAGGTCTTTACTGTGCTTAAGCTTCGCAAGGGAAGTGTCAGAGTGACGAGCTATTATCCATAATTTGACTAACTAGGAAAAAGAGGTAGCAGACTCTTCAGACTGGCAGGAAAATGTTTAATAAGGTGTGATGTCCGGGCACTGCAGCTAAAAGGATTTCAGATCAGGAGCTGGATGCCATTTTTTACCAGTTAAGGTTAATAAGCATTGGAACACCTTTCCAAAAGCTCTCATTTCTTCCCTGAAAATACCAAGTTTTAATGAGTCAGGTGGGTCAGTCTCAGTGTTTTGGGTGTGAACACGTGGCATAAACACAGTGGTAACACTCATCTTCCTCACACAACAGCAGCTGGCACCTCGTGGGACACCAGGTGCCTGTGCTGGATGGAGTTCCAGCATGGAAAGGGAGGTTTTTGCTGGGAAAGTTCATGGGTGGGACATTGCTTGGTTATGTTTTCTCTTAAAACATGTCACCATATGCTTTCCATGTTTGGAAGTGGTGAACTCCTGCTCTGAGCAGAGCAGACTGGTTCTGCTACACTGGGGATGGGTGAGTTTTTATGAACCATGGAAAGTCGTGCTGTTCGCTGGCAAGGGCTCGAGTACACACATTTGTCAGTTCATATTGGAGCATCCAAACCCCAGTAAACATCAGGAAGGAAATAAGGTTGCCTGGTGTGGTTATGATCTAGACCGTGACATGAACATTGCAAAATGTTCCCCTGGGAGGAAAAAAAAAAAATCTGAAAATATTGCAGGCAAGAGAGCAGAGAAGAAGAAGGGTTCTGAGAGAGAATAGGTGAGGCTATGACAGGATCCGTGCAACTCAGACTACGTAGGAGAGCAAAAGTTTGGTTTGGTTGGGAAGTTTCTTGCCCTGTTTGAATGCCCTGAAAGGTGGGCTGGGTGTTTTTATACTCTTTTGTAAATCCATTTCAGGCCACAAGAGATTTTGTAGCATGATGTAGAGTGGAAGAGTGTTTTGTCTGGTGGACCTCAAGTTTTTCTCCTGCTGACGGTCAGGTTAGATGGATTTTGAAAGGACCAGTTGTTCACATGCACTCAAGATCAAGCTGTTCTGTGGTCTGCCCACATATTGTATCTGTTAAACAATGTATTTATTTATTTCTTTACTAATTTCTTTGCATCATGGCTGCTGAAGATTTCCAAGACTCATATGGGATGATATTCTGGGTGTCCAGTGAGGAGGGAAATCATTTCCTATTGCAGGAACACTTCCACGGCAGTATCAGGTGCTGGAGCTCCCCCATCCCTTTCAAACACACACCCTCCCAGAACAATGGTGAAAAAGGAGTCGTGATATTTATCAATTTCCACCATTTAACTTCCTGAAATGGAAACCCTAATGACAGCCCATGCAGGCTGTATGGTCAGGAAAACCAGACAAAGTCTCCCATTGTACCGGTCTGGTTGTTACGGGAGAGGATCTGCCTGCTTTGGTGTAACAGGATGTACTGCATATTTTGTATTTTTGCCCAGTGCTCCAGTCCCTGTGGGCTAAACCTTTTCAGCAGCAGCAATAAAAGAAGAAAAAGACTGAGGCCCTTCTCTTATACCACTTTTATTTTCGGGGGATATTAAATACAAAGAGTTTCACTCTCGGTGGAAGTTGTCCAACTGACTCCAGGATACTGTGTAATCATTAGGAACTGGAAAAACTCAAACTGCCTGTCTGTAGTGGCTTGGATAAGACCTGCTGGGCGCCTTCCAGAAATGAATATTGCAGCTGTGATGAGACTCGTGTTTGGGCTTTTCTTTTGGGGTGAATCGCGCCCCGACGCCCAAGGCCAGCCTGAGCCTAATGCATCATTTGAGACCCTCTGAAGCCCTTAAAATAAAGACTAAAATAGCATTTAAATGTCACACGGACCTCCCAGCCCTTCTGAGGGAAGGGAGTGCGCTGCAAGATACGTGCTAGATGTTCAAATGTATGTGCTGATCATTAACATGTCTGTGCTAATCATTGAATGGATGCTTTCCACTGCTAGAGACAGGAAAATAGATCCCAAAAGCTGCATCCCTGTCTTATAGATGGAACATCTCAGGCTGCACACTGTCTCAAACCTTTGAAAAGGAACGTTGTGCAGGGCTCAGCTGACACTGCAGCCTGATGTTCCTCTAAAGGAGCAGGACTGGCTGCTCCAGGAAGGAGTGCGGCTGGATGGGAGATCTGGACATGGAACACTTGGCTCAGGACGTGGCACCCACTCAGTACCCTTTCAGGAGGATTTATTTGGTCTAGCTCTCTCTATTCCTGGGCCCTGTGTGCCCATGGGAACATGTTTCTGGTTGAGTTTCATCCCAAAGGAATCTTCCGTGACCCCTCCCTGGTGCAAGCCAAAGCACACCCAGTGGAGGGAACAGGAGAATCCCTCCAAACGCAGGATCACAACCCTACCCCAGAAGCACCCTGGGAACACCTACAAGCCCTCTTAGACAGCAGGAGCTCTCAAAATGGTCCTCCTTGAAGATTAATGTTGGGAGAGCAAGCTCTAGGTTCTCCACCTTTCCCTTTCATGGCAAAGATTTCTCTTTGGAGTGAGGATAAGCCAGCTGATGCTCTGGGCCAGGCAGGGGTACCACCTGAGAGAGTTCCCTCCTTCCTCACAGCACCTGCAGAGCCCTTCCTCTCCCAGTTCCAGGGCAACCAGGACTGAGATGGAAAAATCCGTGCACACGGCAACCAGAACTCGATCTCTGAAGTGGTGGAGCGTGTGTATTAATGCCAGGTGAGATCTGGCAAGCGAATGTTTGGTTTAAATTTCTCTTTAATCACTCTTACAGTTTCGACTTTGAAGCCTAGGGAAGTACATTTTCTGGTTTATGCCTCAGATGACATGGAAAAAGATATTCCACCTCCAGTACTGGAATATCATTTATAGATGTGTAAATTCATAAAGCTGTGCCTCTAACAATTTGCCCATGTGGAACCATCCCAATTTGCAGCAACTGAGAACTTGACTGAAAAAGAAAATAATTTTTAAAAAATAGTATTTGAGGCATTTCTTTGATTATAATTGCCCCAGAATTTCAGACCTAGCTGTTTCAGAATATAGGATCTATATCCAGGCTATGTGCAAAAGGTAAGGGCTGGGAGACAGGGAGAAGCTGAACATACACATCTTCGGAAAAATATTTTAAAGAAGTAATGTGGTAAGGTTTGTAGGGGTACAGGAGAATGCAGATTTATTTGAGCTCTGTTTTTCTACTACAGATGTTCTGCTAACTAGAGCAGAGATGTTCAGAGACCACATATTGGCTGTAAAATTCTAGGACTGCGATTAATTAAATGTCTGCTGCTCCTCATATAAACTACGCTCCAGAGTTTTTCAGGCCTTCCACTCCTCTGAAGGAACAGCTGTAGAATACATCACATGCGTATCTTGCACCCTTAGAATGTATTTTTATAACAAGTGTCATTTTTTTTACAAGGAAAGTTTAACATTTTACCCTTCCTCTGATTATCTTGCTGCTGTTCAGAAAATAAAATAGGAGAAGGGTCTGATGCTTACTCTACTAACATGTGATACTTCCTGCAGAGCACTGCCTCCACCCAACATGTGTTTTTAAACAAAATTGGTGGTAGGTTCAATGGTCACAATTATTCACTTGTGTTACGGCTTATGTGAGTCCATTTCTTGCAGCAGTTGTTGGAAGGCGAAGACCCCATTCCAGTCTATGCTCCAGGTTACTGCCTGAAAATGGAAGAAATTCAGTTTGTCATTTGCACCTCCTCTCCTCCTCCTGACTGGACCATCCCACCACTTCTTTTGATCCATCAGCTCACGCCTCACCTGGATATCTGTAAGACACGTACTTTAATTACATGATACATTTCTATTTATGTTTAATCTTGCAGAAATCTCTTTTCCTCCTCCATGATACCTCAACAATTTGATTTCCAGCCAGGCCTCAGAGAGTTTCCTATTTTAATTTGATACCCACAAATTCACAACATTCCTCTGTTGTTACAGTAAAACAATACAGTATTTTAAAAACACCCAACCCACTTTAACTCCACACCCCTCGTGGCTGCCTCCTCAGCCCCAACAGCAAAATGAAGCTGAATGTAAAATTTTCAGCCTACTGCAGCTGTGATACCCTTGATCCACTGCTTGCATATGCCACTTATAAAAACACAGCCCCCAAGCAAAGGCGTCTCCTTTGCTCCCTTGATGTCATTGACCATAAAGAAGCAAGTAAAACATTTTGCCTTAAAGCCACAGTTGTTCACACCAAGAACACTTGCCTTCCTGACCAAATATGACTGCTTTCAGCTCGTGATTTTGTTTAAACTGAAGAGCCTGGCCAGTTACAACTGCTATGGGTGGTGGGCAAACGGCTTGTGAGGGGCACAAAGGTACAACCTGGCTAGCTAATGCCATCCAAGAAACGGAGGAACAGCCTGTCTTCCTTGTGAAAATACTTTCTGATTGTTTTTCTGAGGTAGATGTTACTTGACCTTTAAATAAATAATGGAAGGCCTGTAAGAACTTGGTCCTGGACTCCTTGGAAATGCCAGCTGTGTGTGGAGAGAATGCCGGCCATGGAAATGGGAGAAGGAGCTGCCTTTGCCACAGGCAAGAGGAGAAGGACGCAGAAGTTTCCTCAGTCTCCAGGAGCACTCAGCTCCCAACACATCTGGTGAGACTGCCAGGAAGGATGCACCAATGAGGGTGGTGTTGTCTTATTTAGCAACCACAAATTCATTTCAATATCAACAAGCAAGCTAAAGTCACTCAAAACAGCTGCCAGGACGTCATTTTCACAGCATCCTAGCCACAGAAAGACACATGGTCTAAAAAAGGGACAATGTTGCATATGTTGCTATCCTAGGGTGGGGGTTTGAGGCTGTATAACTTATTCTAAGTGCTGGAATATCTAGTCCTTTCCAGAAGACTAGCCTAAAATATTAATCTTTAAGAATTCTTTGCTAAATTACTTATAATGAGAATTTTACTTACTAATGAGCCCTTTAGAAATGAATTTTTTTCAGTGGTTTTAATGCATCACTGAAGGGAAGCTTTAAGATGAGCAGACTTGAGCACTGTAATCACAGTGTTTGCACTGTTAAAACTTCTGACAAGACCAACAAACCATGGCCCTGGACACTTCCAGGGATGAGGCACCCACAGTTTCTCTGGGCAACCTGCTCAAGTGCCCTGCCACTCTCAGAACTTAATTTTTTTCCTAATATCTAATCTAAACATCCACACTTTCGATTTGAAGCTGTTCCCTCCTGTCCTGTCATTACAGGCTCTTACAAATTATCTTGCTCCATCTTTCCTCTAAGTTCCCTTCAGGGACTGGAAGGCTGCATTAGGTCACCCTGAAGTCTTTTCTCTCCAGGCTGAGCAATCCCAGTTTTCTCAGCCTTTCCTTCTTAGCAGAGCTGCTCCAACCCTCTGATCATCATCATATTAAAATTTCCTAAAAAGTTAACAGAAGAGAGGCTTTTGACCCTCGGGAGGGACAAAGCTGTCCTATGTTAAGAATTGTGTTCCTACAGGTAGATTTTTGAATAGGATCTTACCCAAACATGGGTCCATTCCCAGCTATAGCCCTAAGCTGCTCACAAGTCTATCAAATGCTGATTTTTTGGTATTTATAACATGTTGGGCAGGCAAATTTCTTGGGTTTGATTCAGCCTTCTTACAATTTTACAGAACAAACGTTACTTCCCACAGTAATTGCCATCTTCCCTGTGCAATGACACAGAAATGCCAGACAGTCCTAACACCAGAACCATGGAAGCTGAACAGAATTATTTTAATTTCCAAGAAGGAAGAGTTCAATTAAAGGTGAAAGACAGGTGCTGCTGGGTAGGACATCCTTGTTAGGCCTTTACTACTTCTCAGGGGGCTGTAGGCAGACACAGGACCTTGGATTCATGGTTTTCTAACCCCTTCTAATGTTTCTGAGCACTGAAGAGGTGATGTAAAACAGGACCTTTTTATAAAAAATTGGAAGGACACCTGGACAAAATTATTAACAACTTTTCCAATATCTTCACATCTCTCACACTCCTTCATGTGAGCGTTTATAATGCTTAGAGCAAAGTTTCTTATGTGACTACAACACTATAGGATCAGGACTCCCCTGCTACCCAGGCTGTTATTTGCAGGATCCTAAAGGGTTTCACAGACAAACCCAGGGGGTGAAACACTTTAGTGACAGCAGCCTGTAGCTCCCAGAGACTCCAGAGAATTGTGACTTCTTTCATCAGGATTGAATTCGATCCAAAGTGTACAGGACTTGTGTTGTGCCTCAAAGCTAATTGAGGATTTGTGGCTCTCTATCTCTCAGTTGGGAAAGGTCAGCCTTGAAATTTCCAGGTCAGAACTGTTTGACAAGGATTTAGTGTCATCCACAACTTGGGACATGCTAACAGGATTTCTTGTTTAAAGGCAATGCTGTAACTGTAAAAAGAGTCTAAGAGGGCAAAACTGTGAGCAAAGAGATGATTCATTCCAGTGATTTATCCTTACATTTCCAGGCTCTCAGACTAAAAGCTGTTCCCTCTCATTGCATGAGGCATGACTGACCCATCTTTCCCTTGTTGCACTGCTGTGCTGAGTTATTGCAGTTTTGAAATGTAAACAGGACAGATTTCCTAATCTGTGGGGTAATTTGTACAAAATAATTTGTACCTTCCTGGAAAGCCTGGATCCTTGCTTGCTGTAACAGGGCAGCCCAGCCAACAACTTCTGTCATTTGGGAAATCAAAGACAACTCCAGAGATGAGCAGTGGGACACACCATTTAATTATCAGCAGCCTTTCTAAGCATTCCTGTTTTTCCAAGGTTATATGGCCAGACAGTTGGAATTAGGCTGTAGCCTGGGAGAACATTACACTGGCCTCTTGTGCACCATATGCCTTTTCATTGACAAACTAACACTTCCTTAATGAGACATGCTGAGGTTGTTATCCAAAATACATTCCTTATCCCAGATCTCATCTCTAGCACCTCTCCCAGGGCTATCTGGGAGTTTGGACCCAGACATATTTGCAAATCCAGGGCTCGATCAGGTCCCAGTGAAGTCAATAAAAATATTGTTGGTGCTGAGCAGACATGGATTAGGCTCAAAGGAAAAGTAAAACCCATCCAAGAAAATTACAGGTTCTCTTTTCAATTAAAATATGTCTTCTCTCTCTCTCCCTTTAAATTTTTTTCTGCTGTATTAACTTTATAACGAGTTTAAGTAACTGAGAAAATGTTTAAAATTTTAAATGTTGAATAGTCCTGGCCCAATGCCCAAAAAAGTTAATCTGAACTTCCTAACACATAACTCTTAATAATTTTGAAACTTACTGACTCCAATGAAGAATTTTTGGGGATGACAGAACACTGAAACATAGAAAAAGAAATACCAGGAGGTTGAGAAGTGAACTTTAGTTTGCAGGCATCACCATTTCCTGAAGAATGGAAAAAGAAGAATGAACACTTGCAAAGCTTTGGTGAGTAAAACATTTCATAAGCACAACCTCAGGGTTACGTTAAAGCAATCATTTACATGGGAATATTAATTTTTGAAGCTTTTGTGGCTTTAGTTAAGCTGTTCCTGAAGAGAAATGGTGGACTTGCAAAACAGCCCCTTGAAGCTACACGAGCAGGTCTGCACATCCCACCACCCATCCTGACCCTGCCAAGCATTACAGTTGTGCACATCATTTTCTTCCAGACAGGAGGTGAGGGGTGAGATGCTGCTTGCAGGTGAGGATGAGGTTGGAGACCTGCAGCCCTGCAGAGTCCTGCAGCCAGACAGCACCTGTTCTGGCTCTGTCTTGGGACGTGGAAACATGGGATAAATAAGCACTTCTGTTTGTCGGTGTGGGGTCTGGACCTCAGCGGGGGAAATCAGTCAGAATCCTCAGGGGTTCCCCTTGCTCTCACCTTCCCAGAGCCCTTCCAGCCCCTGACCTCGGCAGGGAAGGAGCTACTTGTCACCTCCACTCAGTCAATTGGCAGTGCTAAGGTGCAAAGGTGACTGCAGTCACCTGCCCTTGGCGGTGTGCCTGCTGCAGCCCCGAGCACGGCGGGCAGAGGAGGGGACGGGGTCAGCGGGTGTGTGTGACAGCGAGGGGATGATCGAAGGGTCCGAAGTCATCCCGAAGGTCAGGGTAAGCATTGCTTCCTCCCCGCCCACCCTGCTGCCGGGGCTCGGGGGAATCACAGTCCGCCCGAGTGGCTGACAGCTTGCCGGCACTTAATGACAGGCTGGGTGCAGAGCGGCTGCCCAGACAAAGACGGGAAGTTTGGCGCTGCCCGGGGCAGGGGCCGGGACCGAGCGGGGACACGGCGGGACCCGGGGGCTCCATCAGCCCGGCAGAGCCGTGGCCGCTCCCTGGCTGGCTCCGGAGCCAGGCATAGACCTCTCCTCCTCCTCCTCCTCCCCGAGCTCCGGAGCCGCAGCCCCGGCAGGACGCGAGGTAAGCGCGGCTGCGGCCGCGGGGACATCCCGAGCCCCGCTGCTCTGCGGCTCCCAGCGATTCGGGGGAAACTTCGCGCTTTTCACACACACCACACAAACATCCTTCTGCTGCCGGTCTCTCTCTGCCGTGCCCCGGCTTCCTCCGGCTCTTCTCCTCTCCTGCTTCCCTCTCTCCCGCTCACTCTCGCTGGTTTTCTCCTCCCCCCGAAGCCGCCCCCCCTCCCCCTTTCCGCCTCCCCTCAAGTTTCTCCTTCTGTCTGATTAAATGAGAAGGAAGTGTGGGAGTGGTGGTTTTGAAGCTCTCCCTTTAAGAGGCAGCCTGCAGTGACGAATTGTTGAAATTGCCATTGCAGGATGGCATTCCGCTATAAATTCATTGTTCCACCTCCTCTCATCTTCACATTTCTCTCCCTTCTCCTCTTGTTCACATCGACAGACTGGGGATAACAACAACAACAACAGGAAAGATACAGGGAGGGGGCTTTTACAGAAATCCAGGACGTTTTCCGCTTCTTGGGCTTTTTTCTTTCTTTTTTTTTTTTTTTAACCATCTCACCGGAGACGATCGAGGCGGTTTGGGGTGCCTGAATTTCTTCTCTCCCCTTCTTCTCCTTCTCTTCAAAACAAAAGAGGGCAAAGAAGGAAAGGAGCCCACCGGAGCCCGAGAAAGTGCCGAGTCGCAGCAGACCTGCCTCTGCTGCTGCTGCTGCTGGTGATGATCCGGTGACTACAGCAGAGAAGTGGAAGAGGAGTGGGAAGTGCTCAAACTTCTCTACTTGCCGGCTCCGAGCCGTCTCTCCTCCTTTTCCTCTCTACTCACTTTGCCTTCCCGGCAGCAGCGATTTGGGAATTTTTTTTTTTTTCCCTTCTCTCTCTCTCTGTCCTTCCATGTGCTCCCGGCTCTTCCCTGCAGAGAAACACAAAGTTCACACGCGAGCGGCTTTTGTTGACATTTTTTCCTCTCCCACTCACACTTGACTTCGGGAGGGAGAACTTCTTTTTTTCCTTTTTTTTTTTTTCTTTTTTGTCGTTATTCCTTTTTTTTTTTTTCCCCTCTTGCCCGCATCTCTCCTTTCCTTCCCATCCCTTAACTACTGTGCCGCGCTCCGCCGGCCGGCTCCTTCCAACGCCGTCTCCCGTTATTACCACCATTATCACCACCACAATTGCTCTTACCGCCGTCCCGCTGCCCCGCGCCGAGGCGAGGATGCTGCCGGCGCTGCTGTGGCTGCTGCTGGCCGCCCGCGCCGCGCCGCCGCCGCCGCCCGCACCTGCCGAGCCCGCCCGCCCCCCCGCCCCCGGGCCGCCCCGCGGGGCCGTGCGGCGCCTCGACCCGACCTACGCGGGGGGCGGCAGGGCGGGCTACGTGCTCTACGCCGGGGGACAGCGCTTCCTGCTCGACCTGGAGCGCGACGGGCCGCGCTGCCACTACCGCGGCACGGTGGACGGCAGCCCGCGCTCGCTCGCCGTCTTCAACCTCTGCGGCGGCCTCGACGGCTTCTTCGCCGTGGGCCGCTCCCGCTACACCGTGCGCCCGGCGCGCCGCGCTCCGCAGGGAGAGGCCGGAGCGCGGATCTACGGCGAGGGCCCGGCCCGCGCCCCTCACGTCTTCCGCAGGGAGCGCTTCAGCTTCGAGACGGTGCCGGCCCGCACCAGCTGCGAGACCCGAGACCCCGCCGGGCCGGCGGCCGGCGACGGGCGGCGGCGGCGGCGGCGGCGCTCCGTGTCCCGGGCCCGGCAGGTGGAGCTGCTGCTGGTGGCCGACGCCTCCANGGGAATTTTTTTTTTTTTCCCTTCTCTCTCTCTCTGTCCTTCCATGTGCTCCCGGCTCTTCCCTGCAGAGAAACACAAAGTTCACACGCGAGCGGCTTTTGTTGACATTTTTTCCTCTCCCACTCACACTTGACTTCGGGAGGGAGAACTTCTTTTTTTCTTTTTTTTTTTTTTCTTTTTTGTCGTTATTCCTTTTTTTTTTTTCCCCTCTTGCCCGCATCTCTCCTTTCCTTCCCATCCCTTAACTACTGTGCCGCGCTCCGCCGGCCGGCTCCTTCCAACGCCGTCTCCCGTTATTACCACCATTATCACCACCACAATTGCTCTTACCGCCGTCCCGCTGCCCCGCGCCGAGGCGAGGATGCTGCCGGCGCTGCTGTGGCTGCTGCTGGCCGCCCGCGCCGCGCCGCCGCCGCCGCCCGCACCTGCCGAGCCCGCCCGGCCCCCCGCCCCCGGGCCGCCCCGCGGGGCCGTGCGGCGCCTCGACCCGACCTACGCGGGGGGCGGCAGGGCGGGCTACGTGCTCTACGCCGGGGGACAGCGCTTCCTGCTCGACCTGGAGCGCGACGGGCCGCGCTGCCACTACCGCGGCACGGTGGACGGCAGCCCGCGCTCGCTCGCCGTCTTCAACCTCTGCGGCGGCCTCGACGGCTTCTTCGCCGTGGGCCGCTCCCGCTACACCGTGCGCCCGGCGCGCCGCGCTCCGCAGGGAGAGGCCGGAGCGCGGATCTACGGCGAGGGCCCGGCCCGCGCCCCTCACGTCTTCCGCAGGGAGCGCTTCAGCTTCGAGACGGTGCCGGCCCGCACCAGCTGCGAGACCCGAGACCCCGCCGGGCCGGCGGCCGGCGACGGGCGGCGGCGGCGGCGGCGGCGCTCCGTGTCCCGGGCCCGGCAGGTGGAGCTGCTGCTGGTGGCCGACGCCTCCATGGTGCGCAAGTACGGGAAGGGGCTGCAGCACTACCTGCTCACGCTGGCCTCCATCGCCTCCCGGCTCTACGCGCACGCCAGCCTGGAGAACCACGTGCGGCTGGCCGTGGTGAAGGTGGTGGCGCTGAGCGACAAGGAGAAGGGGCTGGAGGTCAACAGGAACGCGGCCACCACGCTCAAGAACTTCTGCAAGTGGCAGCACCAGCACAACCGCCTCGACGATGACCACGAGGAGCACTACGATGCCGCCATCCTCTTCACCCGCGAGGTAGGCATGGCCCTGGCCATAGGCACGGCCGTGACAGCGGCGAGGTGTCCCTCGAGCGCGGGGTGGCCAGGCTGCTGGACCTCCGGCCACCCTGCTCGGCTTTGCCCAGTGGTTGCCTCCCCACTCGTGGATCCGCCTCGTCCGTCGGGCAGTGCAGCATCTCAGGGACCGGCACCCACGCCCAGCTGCCGGGGATGGCGGAGGGGTTGAGATTTGTGTGTGTCCCCTGCCCTGTGCCGTCACCCCCGCTAAGGGCACACCAGTGTTGGGACACCAGCCTAACGTCCCTCTGCTTGAGACGTGACTTTGTCCTGTCTGTCCCTGGGAGGTGTTTAACACCTGGCTCCTCTCTCTCTGCAGAGGTGGTCTAGGCAGGAAGGGCTGATAGCACTTCCTAGCCTAATTAGTCCCCAGACAGACCTGCTAGTGAAAGTGGTGGAGAGCACCTTAGGAGTACAGACGTCTTGCTTGTGGAGCGCATTGGGACGCTATTTCCAGCAAGAATAGCTCCACCGCACTGGACGCCAGCAGCACTTGTGGTTCGAGTGTAGGACGTAAATGCAGACCGCAGGTAAACAGAGCTGCACAGGCTGAGTGAGTTGGGCTGGTGGCAAGGGGCTGCAGTCCCTGTCTTGTCCCCCAAGTGCGTGCCCTGATCAGCTGTGGGCTGGATTTGCTTGTGTTGCCCATGCAGAGCCGTGCCTTTTTGCTCCACGCTGGGTTGTTGATTAATTACATTGCCAGAGGTCGTTAAGGGACATTGCTCTGGTAGACATGTGGCCGAGTTTATGCAATGAAGTTCTGTAAGAATATCCCTTCAGCAGTTTGGGTTTGGTGTTTTCTTTTTTTCCCCAAGTACGAAAAAAAATAACTGCATGACTTTCCGTTCATTTGAGTTCTTTGCTACATCGTAGGAGCCTGCCAAAAAGGATGCTTTGGATGGTTTGTGGAAGGAGTTGCTCCAGAAGGGAGAAAAAAGCGCCTGGCTTGCTTTTATAGCTGTAAATAGTTGAAACATTAGGTTCTGTGTCAGGCATCACTTGTACAACAGGAGCCCTTTTTAGCAGTTTAAAGCCCATCAGTGCAATTTGCAAGCTCTCATTTTTTTATCACTATAACCTGAATGAAAGCAGGCTGCCTAGACTGGGTCAGAAGGTTTTTGGGTTTGCTATAAACATCTTTTCTAATGCTTTGTTGAGCCTGGGCCAGAACCCATCACTTCTCTCTGGAGGGTGTTTCTCTCTGCCAGTATTCCCACTTATTTCCGTGGGCTGTATGACAATTCAGAAACGCTTAGGGTGGCAGCTGTGAACCTTAACATCAATTATTAAGTTAATTTGGATGGAGATAGGATGTGACTTTAAAGTGCAGTTGCTTTACAGATGCTTAGCTGTAATTCTTTGGATGGACACTGTCCTGCCAGAATGAGAGGGTGCTGCTAATCAGTAATCCACTTTCAAAGACTCATGAGCAATGCATGGAATTACCTCTCTGGGATGTAAGTAGTGCACAGTTCCTGTGGTCTCCTTCCTCTCTTAAGATGCAAATGTTGCTTGTACTGTTACTCAGGGCTGCTTCAGGAGAAAAGAGCACAGCCTTGTGTTTTCTTGGTTTACATTTTAACAGCTCTAACTCTGAGATTAGCTGCTCCATGCAGTTCAGGACAACTTAATCTGCTTTAATGCTTTGCTGTGTGCACACGGACATTGTTTGGCAGTGTTTGAGTGAATTAAGAACCAGACTGGAGTTTCTTGCTACATGTGTTCATAATGTTCTTTGCAGAGAGTGTGTGTGAGCCCACACGATTTTTATGTCCTTATCCTTGAAATGTCAACATGAATCTATTTGCTCCCTGTGGAATGTAAACACGGAAAGGGTTAAAGGATGAAAAAGCAGTGGAGATGTTTCCTGGAGAAAACAGCCCCACTTTGAACTGAAGGAGAGATTTTTTCCAGTTTAGCTTTTCAATGAGAGTGGCAGCAGTTGGCAGGAGAACACCACTTTTACAACTCTGTTTTGGATGGATGAAGTTGGTTGCTAAGCTACAAGACGCCGAGCCGTGGCTGCGTGTTTTGATGGGCTCTGAATATCGTCATGCTGATTGCTGAACATCCAGATGCCTCTTTCTAAGTGCCCTGGGTTTCAGGCATTGGGCAGACATGTGAGGTACACTTTCCATCCTTGTTTACTAACTGAGGCCACCTTGAGCTTCGTCAACAGAATAATATTTGCAGACCGTTTGTCAGCTGAATACATGGCCTCAGCTGTACAGAATTGGTTTTGTGTAGATAGAATCTGCATTGTGCATGGCTGGTGCTGTACATATCCCTAATATAATAATTACCTGTGTTCCACAGTGACATTTGATTGGATGTGATTTTTTTACACCAAAAGAGGGCTTTATCTGAGTTCCTTATAAAAGAAGAATCCCAACAGAATTCAGCTGTCTTTGGTTCATCCTCTTTGGTTGTCTTCTTTAAAGATAAATTGGTAACCACTGATAGACTGAGAGTGCATTGGCAGCTCTCCTTTATTATTAAATTAGTAGTGGTTCACATTATATTATATAAGTTCAAATTATGGTTGTCATCATCATCATTCATACTAGGAAGTACTTCCCATGTAAAAAAAAAATTCAGAAGAAAATTCACTGATTCTGAGTTAATACAGCCACTTACTTCTGGTCATCATCTGTATTTAATTGGATAAGGGCTTTAAAGCAATTATCCTGCAGATCACAGTAAATCAGTATGAACATGAATTCAGTTTGGGGTGATACAGGCAACATGTTGAAGCTGTTTTTAGGCTTTGTGTTGTTTATCAGTGATGGCAAGGGTCCATTAGCTGTAGTTAGTCCTGTGTTTACTCTGTAAATGCAAGGAGCACTAGAGTTACATGTCTGGCCATTGTGAAAACCTCCAGTGGACACAGAAATTTATCTGTCACTAAATATTGCAGAAATCTAGTTTGGTTCCACAGTGATTATTTAAATCTGATAATGAGAAGTGTGTATTCCCAGTGGTCCCAATCTCTCATTTTCACCCATGAGGAGCAGGATGAAGCATGTCAGAGGTCTGACTTGACAGTAAGAAAACATGGTAATTTTCTGATATTTCTAAATTTCCTCAAGGCAGCTTGACCATAACAGCCTTAGAGAGTACATGGGTCCCCTGCTGTTGGACTACTTTGTGGTTGAGTCCTTGGCAGCAGCTGTAAATCTTTGGGCCACATGAATCCTAGAGCATCCTCCATGGAATATGGTGGTGCAAGGTTGCAATTCCGGTGGCCAGGTGGGTCCTCCACCCCATAGAGAAGTGGCTGTGTGGTCAGGAGGAGGAAGAGCTTGCAAAGCCCTCCTTCCCTGGAGATTAGATCACTTGTTGTCCATGGCAGTGAAGTCAACAGCAAATTTAGAATTCAGTGTTTCATCATTTGTTCTCAGTGGCAGTGAAATCAACAGCAAATTTAGAGTTTACTCTGTTTCAGCCTTTTTTGTAGTGAACAGTTTGCAGAAGCTGGAAGCAGATTATCTTCAGATTTTTATGGGTGCAACAAAACACTTGCCAGATGATTTGTCACAGTAGCAAAACAGATTAGGTGGGACTCGTAAACTGCAGTTGAACTCACGATGCTCTTTCTGAGGTCCAGCCTGCTTTATCTTCTAGAATTCATCCAGTCTATTTCATTAGTGGCCCTTAGTTAAATTTCAGGTGAACTATTGAATGCATTTGGACAAAATCCATCTCTCTTCCTTTCCCCCCAGTTCTGAATCATCTGAAGATTAAAATAGATGTTTCTCACAGTAGATACAGACATTAGAAACAAGAAAAAAATCCTTTCCTAAGTGCTTGTTAGCATCATCTGTGATAGTACCATCATGCCTGGCTCGAGCAGAGGGTTCATGTTAGAGCCAAAGGCCACTTGTCCTGCCTTTTTCTACACAGTAATTATATGGGCCTGGTGTGTTTGATTTAGTTTAACTGTCCATCTGGCAGTGCTGTTGAAATTTAACAGCAAGCTTTGTATTATCTCAGCTCTGTAGATGATAATTTCATTGCATGGAGCACATGCTTTCTTTGGCTCTACTTCTTTCTTCTTTCTTTTCTTTTTTTTTTTCTTTTCTCTGTTATCATCTTCCAACAGTTATTATCCCCTAGTAGTAAAACAAGTCCTTGAAACAATGGTCAATAGGATAGATTTCACTGTTAATTATTATTACTCTGAAGAAATTGTGGTGTGATGTGTATACCAGTTTCATAGTGGTTTCACCAACTTTGTTGCACATCTGATATGTTTAGATAATGTCCCTAGGGAAAACAAAGTGGGACATAACTGATGGAGGAGAAGTTTGATTCACCCTGATCTGGAGAGATGGTGTGGAGTTTCCCCACAAAGGAACTGTGGCTAAGGCAGGTTAAATCACACGTTTTCACTTGGTCATCAGTTACCAGTTTCATCACTGAAACTTCTCCTCTCCATGCAGATTCCAAATGCTTTGTGTGCAATTTGTCAATATTTTTAAATAACCTGTAGTTTGCATAACTCTGCTGTGGTTTTTTTTCGAATGCTCAAGCCTCAGTGAGCTCATACTTATCATCTGAACCCCAAAAGCAAATGAGCTCAATTTTAAAGCTAAACTGCTGGGGAAATAGATTTGGAGTTTGTTTTGGTAGATATGGCAGGTATCACCATTGTGGTTTTCCTTCAGAAGGTAACCAGGCTTTAGCCACCCTCTCAAAGTGTGGCCAGAGCAGTAACCCAGTGAGTCTTTCCTCACCCAGAATCCTTTCTGCTCATGTGAACATTACTTTTTTTAAACCACGTGTGCCACTCCACGTTGCTGTGGCATCAATGAAAGTTCACCCACTTTGCAGAGAAGCTCATGGGAGGGTGGATGTGTGTGTTCCCAACACCACCCCACCCTCCCTGCCCGGGCCTGCGGTGGGAACGCTGCTGCAGGAAGTCGGAAAGTCGTGCTTAATTCCTTCCTCTGCTTGAGGGATTTTAGGTCTGTATCGCCCACCTCCCAGGAGAGGTCCTTAACCAGGAGGTCGTAAGCTGTTCCAGGTGTGAAGGAAACTTTCCACCCCTCTGACCAAAGGTCTGTCACTGTTTAGTGAGTAATTCATATGGTGAGAACGAGAGGAATCGTGACCTGAAGCCGCTGAGTGGAGCGCAGTGCCTGGAGCAAGGTGGTCTGGGTTCCTCAAGCACGGCGGGGAGGCTGTTTCTGGGATTTACCACAGGCTGTTCCGTGGGAAAGAAGAAGGATGAGCAATAGGGGCCAAAAATTGGGTCCCTTCACTGACTGCACTTCAGCTGCAGCCTGGGCTAGAGAAACCTTGGGTTCGGGGGCTGCTCCAGGAGGAGCTGCAGCTCCCCGTGTGCATGGCAGGAGCCTGGTGTAGACCATACAGTGCTCTCCTAAAAAATACACTTCTTGTTGGCCTTGTCCCTGGAAGGAATTTGTAGCTGGATCACGTTGTTACTGGGAAAAGGCTTTAGCTGATGAGCTGTTGTAAAGGGACCAGAAGAGCAAGTGAACAGAACTGTGAAGGTTTTAGCTGTGCTTTACAAGAAGGTGGTGTGCAGCTTGGCCTGGTACAAAACCTCATCCTGTAGCTTCCTCTCATTCTGATCTGAGAAGCTATGTAGGCTCGGCTTCCCTCAGGGGCAAAGGTGGAGAAAGATGAAACATCTGAACCCCAGTAAGCAAAGTGCCCAGCTGTTCCAGACTGTGGAACTGCTGCACTTTGGGGCCCACAGGATCCCAAACTGCAAGTCCTATGAGGGGTAGATAACTCAGAAGACCTGAGGACATGTTCTTCTGCCCTTAAATCCCACCAAACTGTGCACACTGCTGCTCACATAATGTTTTAGATCTGGTCAGTGGGCTCTGACCTAATACCAGGTTTCACTAAACAGTTTATTCTTGTTTTGAAACCTACTGTAGAACACATTTCAGGTGAAATTAACTCCCTGCTGCAGCCAGGACCTGGTGACAGGTATCTCCCTTCACAACAAGGCCATGTATACATGGCAGCCAGCCAGCTGCCTCTGATGGATTTAGAATGCCAAGGAAACTTGGCCTCTAATGAGCTGTCTAATTAACTACTAGACTTGTGATGTACAGCTTAGTTTTACTAAGCCATCCCTTTTCCAGAGCTTAACATCTCTTGCCTCCTGCATAGCAAATGCATTTCCTTGTCATTCTTCTGTTTTGAAACTACTGTAAAGCAGCTCAAGGGCCAGGCTCCTTTCGTTCTTTAGAAATAAAAAAACCATTCTTTAAAGCTTCTGTCACTGTTTCAAGGCAATCGAGCATCCAGATCTGAGTAGCTGATGAACTTTCTAATAGAAGTAAAAAAAACCCAGAGTGAAATAATCATTTGAAGCTGATTTTATGTATCACGAGTCCCCTCCTTCCTCGTGCTTTAGCTGGAGTATGAAAAGTTGAGGCTACCCACACAGATTTTTTAAGATTGCATCATTACATTGAAGCCTGTTTTTAACAAAAAACTAAAATATTTTCCAGGGAAATAAAACCTTCTGCTGTACTCCCAGAAAGTTTACTTCATTGAAGTAGCGGACTGCTTTCCAGGACTGCTTAGGAAAGCAAAAAACAAATGTAACTATTGATTCTGGTACTGAAAAATCCATAGCCAGTGTTTGATGGGTAAGCAGGCATGATTTCCAGTAACATCACTTACAGTCAAGCTGTTTGGAAGCTGGTATTTGTGGTAAGATAGACAAAGATAGTGCCGAGGGCAGTCTTGATTTTGATGTATTGTAGCTGTGTTAATTATCCAAAAGTGGGAACAGCCTTGCCCTCCCAGCTATGGGTGTGATGAAGAGTGAGCTGGCTGGGAGGGGGCTCAGTTGGAGTTGATTTGCGGTTCAGTTGCAGTTTCAGTCCTGCTGCAGTTTCAGTCCTGTAGAAGTCTGCTGCTGTGCTGTGAAGAACCAGGGACAGGAGGTTGTGCAAGGGACAGACAAGGTAAGACTCTGTAGGACTTTGCTCCAGGGACAGACCGGGATGGACGGCTGGGATAGGGATAGGAAGAAGCCAGTCTGGAATAGCAGGAGAAGAGCAGAGGCACTGAGTGTACAGACCAGCTGCTGGCATAAATGGACAGACCCTGAGAGCTGTGTGCAGCTGCCTGTGAGAGGCAATATAGAGACTTTTGAATATCAGGGTGCTGGTGTGTGAAGCCTTCTGAAAAGTATGAGAGACCTTTAGCTAACGAGGTGCTGATGCTTGGAGCCCCCTGAGGTTTTTGGAGAAGCCCTCTGAGTGTCCATGGCTGTCTTGACTATCACATAGCGATTTGGCTGTCTCGACTGCCTTAAATGTTGGGACTACCACAGGTATTGGTGAACTGTCTCTAAAGCAAACTTCTCAGAATGTTTGTCTCAGAGATGCCACTTGATAGGCTGCACTTCTGTTTTTAGTATCTACTATGAAAAGAAATGTACTCCAGTTCAAATCATGCAGAGGCAGGAGAAGTAAAGAAGTCAATGAGACAATGACAACATAGAGGAGCCCTCAGTAATCTGCCTAAATGATTATTGATAATGTCAGCCTTAGCTGCATATGAGCATCCTCAGGCAGTCACCAGTGGCTGGAATTGGCAGGGAAAACCAGGATGCTCAATGCACGCTCTGCTCGAAGCACAGCCATGGCATGCCCTGCTCTAGCAGCAGATGGGCAACCCACAGACATCCCCATAGCAGCTTCTTACAAAGGAGCTGATGCCAGATAATATTTCCTGTCCTTGTTTCCAGAATCGTTTCCAAGCCTCTCCGTTGCTTCCCAGCTGGGATTTGGTGGTGGCTGCAGGACTCCCACACTGACTGCTGGGGGGCCACAAAGAGGTGGCCATGGGCTACTGAGGGACCAGGGCTTTGCTCTAGCACTGCCCACCACTTTCTGACCCCAGGGTGTGCACTCTTCTTTCTGGGGATGGGTGGTCCCACAGCATCTGAGGACACCTGTTTGCCAGCTATCTGTGGGGACTTGGAGGAGCTGGGTGATTTTACGTATAAGCAGTTTGCAGAATCATGTCTTTCCTGCTGTGGGGTTTTCTAGGACGGGCCTCTGGTACAGCCCTGGTTACCTAGGGAAGACATTGTAATGCAATCCTGTACACAGCTTTTGAAGTGCTGAGGTGAGATTGTGGTAACATCTCTGCCCTGGTGTTCCATGCTCCACACACCGTCAGAATTAGCTCTGTGGAAGTTTACAAGATTGCCTGCTTAGAAAAATTATATTTTTTAGTTACATTTGTGCCATCAAACCTGGTGAATCATTGTGAAGTCCAGCTGTGCCTGCTGGTGTAAATTCCCAGTGTAGCTGCTTCTTGTGTGCAAATGGGAGTAAATCCTGACTGGCACAAGGCATCTGGGTGCTGATACCATTGTGCCCACGCTGGAAACAGCACTGGTGTCAGTCCCTGTGTAATAATGACACCCAAATACAAGAAAAGACTGAGTGACATAGAATCTGCATGCAGAGACAAAGTATAAACTGAATTAGTATAAACTGAGTTAATGCAGTTTATACTTTTTTGGCACTGTCAACCTGTCTAGCCCTCCTCCAGTAAGCTGCTTTCTGTCTGATTTACATGCTTTTCAGGACTTTTCTACTTAGATAGATTTTAGAAATCTATCTAAGAATTTCAGTTCAGCTGCTTGTGTGGATTCAGGTCACATTGCTCTGTCCCAGAATCACAAGATCAATCATGTTGGAAATGACCTTAGATCATTGAGTCCAACCTGTGAGTGACCACCACCTTGTGCTAGAGCATGGCTCTGAGTGCCACATCCAGCCTTTCCTTAGGAAACACCTCCAGGGACGGCTGGGCAGCTCCTTCCAATATCTAATCACCTCTGTTATAAAAGTCTTCCTGGTGTCCAACCTGAACCTTGAGTTTAAGATTGCCTCTTCTTGTCCCATTGATAGTTTCCTGGGGTACAGAACTGAGCCTGAAATGTCTTCTCCATATATGTAATACTGCTTTGTATTTTTAGCTTGAAAAATTTCTTTGTTGGGGGGGAAAAAAAACTTTTTTTTTTTTGTGGTTGTAAAGAGGTGCTCTGTCACTATATCTATGCACTTGGTGTGGTTTTCTTTGGCTTCAGTGGGATTTGAAGCCTGTGCATTCCTGAGTTTGCCTAACCTGTCATAATCAATGAACTCTGAAGCCTCCTGCAAGGTGTCTCTTATTCAGATGGATTAATTATGAAAGGCTTCATAAAAGAAAGTCCTTGTAGAAAGAGATCTGAAGGGAAGAAGAGAATCTTGAAAATGAAGGAGAAAAAGTGCTCTTTGATCATTTTGATAATAACATTTGTCATGCCTTGAAAATGACAGTTTCATTCAACCACAATGAAATGTTGGAGTGTTCCAAATAGCATGGCCCCTACTTTTCCTTCTCATCCAAAAAATGTGTATATATGCACCTTCACACTAATATTCTTCCCTCTGCTTCAACAGAAGCATGCAAAAATTACTGCTGGTGATAAAAACATGATGTCTGACCAAAGTTGAAAGACAAATGATGCTACCTGCGTGGTTTTTGGAGACACCCCTGGTCTACGTGTGGGAGAAGTGGTTAAGTTGTTGGGATTTTGCGCTCTCTCCTATCACTGACTCTCAGCAATCTCTGAGAATTGCTAAATTCTTGGTATATTATTGGGTAACACACTCTTAATTGTACTGCTTGACAGATGTGGAACGAGGTTCCACATGTAACAGTCTCATTTCTGTTAAGTGAGAGTACAGGATTGGCTTCAGAAGAGAAAGATGATCTCTGGTTTGAGGGCTGATCAGGAAGCTGAAGCTTTCTCTGTGCCTTGGTTTACCTTCAGTAAATAAAGGGAATTTTCAGTTTTTATTGTCAGTGAGGAAATGCTTCCGCAGTCTATTTTCAGTACCTACCTCAATGCAAGTGTGAGCATTGCAGAAATGCAAATTTAACTAACAACCAGTAGCTACAGAACGTATCCAAAACCTGTTCAAGTCCATGGAAGTACTCCCACTGACCTTACCAGGGGTTGGCTTGCAGTGCTTTGAACACCTTTAGCTGGTACACCGATATTTGCATCCAGGTCCTGCCATCGGCAAAGGCGACGTTAACCGGTTGTTACCGCCGGGTGTAAAAATTGGTTTTAACGATTTTTTTTTGAAATTTTATTTTTTCTTTTCCCCTTCCCGGGCAGGATTTATGTGGGCATCATTCCTGTGATACCCTGGGAATGGCAGACGTTGGGACCATCTGCTCCCCCGAGCGCAGCTGCGCGGTGATTGAAGACGACGGCCTCCACGCAGCTTTTACAGTGGCTCACGAAATTGGTATGCAGTGCCTTTTCTGTTCCCCTGCCAAGCCAAACACTCCCAACAGCTGCATTAGGAGCCAAAATACCCCGCAATTAATTCCAGATTTCCCCCGGCCCAGAGCCCCGCCTGGGGATTAGGGCTGTGTACATATGCACTTCAGGGTTAACTAATAAGGGATCAGAAGGCAGGGGAAGGCGCACAGTAGGTGTTTCCTCCCTGACAGTGGCCTTTCTAAGCAGCAGTTGAAGTGAAAATTCAAAGGCTGCTGCTACTGCCCAGAGATGTCAGTGCATGGCCCTCCTGAGCAAGCTTTTGGCCCATCTGCTGTAATTTGCATGCACTTATTTATTGGAAAATAAGTCACATTTTTCAACTTGTTGTGTGCGCTACTGTTAGGAAGCTTTCTTGCCTTGTATTACCTGCAGAGAAAAGCTTTTGTGGCAAAAACCCAATATAATTCTAGCGTCTTTGGAAGTGTATGGAAATTCCACCTGTATGGATCCTGTAATAAGTGAAATTGTATTTAGGTGATAAAGGTTTGGTCACAAAACCCGTTCAGCTTTGTTTCAGTTTCCACCTCAGCGGACGGCAATTAAATTAGGAGCCTTGCATGTACCCTTCAGAAGGGTTTAAGATAGAATTAGTGACAGAAGAAACTTTGTGTTCTGGGGTATTACTTCTGTCATGATCTATCCCTTCAGAGAGATTGCTGCCATCTTGATCATGTTTAATTTATTGATGTTTTGTGAACTGTGTTCACTGGAAATGCATTTGCCATAAGGGCTGTTCGCTTTGGGGAGTGAACTGCAATTTGAAAGTGGAGAACCTTCTTTTTTTTTTCCTTTTTAAAAAAATATTCTTGGAAGGAAATAACAAGGAAAGGAGAACTTTCACAGAGAGCCAGCTGCTGAATTGCCTTGTACCTCGTGCCAAACCAAAGTAAAGTTTGCTTTGGGAGTATCATTGCAGTGGTTCCATTTTCAAGGAGCTTGCAGGTAGAACCTGAGATCTGAGTGCCTTATACATATGGCTGAAGAGACAGATGTCACCAAGGATGGAAAATGACCTGACTCTTCAGTGACAAGTGATCCTCTTACAGCTCTGCAGAGGAATTACATCAGTAGTGGCTGGAGAAGGGATCAGGCATTGCATGAAAACATGAAATCCTGTGGCAGGATGAGTCCCCAAAGCAGGAATTCTATTTTAGTAAGCAATAATGTCACAATAATGACAAAAGAAAAAGGCCTATGGAATCACTAATTCAGTGCATTTAGGGAGAGCTACAGCAGTGCAGAAAGACAGATTCACGTGGGATGTGGCTGTGGGTGCTGTGAATGAGCCATCACAAACCTGGGATGTGTTAAATGGCAACCTTAGCCTGTCTTTCAAAGCCAGAGTGCTGGGGACACTGCTTGTGTCCTTTGCCCCCAGAAGTGATGTCTGTGCTGAGGATCAGTGGGTAGGGTTGGGTGAGGAGCCCTCTTGTTGATGGATCTGGTGCATGAAGAGGAGAGCAATGTCTTTCCTGCCATTTCATCAGCAATAAATACATTTCTAGGTAGACTAAAAATGAAAGAGCACAGATCAGTAAAGACAGGTATGAGCAGCAAACGTTCACATTGTTACCTTGAATTCCACACAGAGAAAAGATAAACAAAAGTGAACTATTTTTAGTGATCAAGAAGCACAATTTGGAGAAAGGCCATTTTCATACCTAGGCATTTACAGGAATCTCTAAAAACTATAATTTTCAATGTAAAAAAGGCATGAATTGAAATGAATAAATAAGAACCCTAATGGACATAAAACCTCTAGTTTGAGGCTGTTTAAAATAACATCCCCTTTTTTTTTCCTCCTCACCAGAAGTTTTTAAGAAAGGAGGGATGTCAAGTCACAGAATGATCTTTGTGTGTTTAGCCTGAAGTGGGAGAAGCTGTGAAGAAAACAGCTCAAATTGCTTGAGTACTTAAATTAAATCAAAGGTCAAAAAAGGATGAAAAATAAGTGTGGCATGGATACCCTTTAGTTAAGCACTTTGGGGAAAACCTTGCTGTATTTTATTTGGAGACCAGATTTCTTCCTACAACCCAGAAATCTCCAAGTTCCCCCATCCTGTGGGCAGGATGTAGCTTTAATTTTACAGTGGCTCAGCTCCTCAGTCAGAGGGGATGCTCTGAGCCCAGATGTTGTTCTCTGTCAGTTAGAAGGTCAGGGTGAGCCACTGAGTGAAGCAGAGCCACTCTCAGTGGCTTTTGTGGATGGGGAGCAGATGCAGCATCTTCAATATGGACTTGATCCTCAGAGTGTCCTCACTGTGACTTCCAGGGGATCTGAACACTCTTGCTTCCCCCCTGAAGGATCCAAGAGCATTTTCCAGGCTCAGATTCTTTCTCTGGAAGGCAACCAAAGTGAGTTTAACTGCAGCTCAACCTGACAGGAGGATGCACAGCCCGGGGGCTCAGGTTGGGTTGGTTCACAGGAAGCCCAAAAGCAGCTTTGCTGCAGAACAAAGCTGCTGCTTCTGTTGCCAGGGTTTCTGCCACATCACGTGTGAGATGTTTGTTTTATTTCTTTCAGATAAAATAGATGGATTTTGACCAGTGATTTTTGAGGGGGAGAGAATGAATGAGCAGCCACAGGCAAAAACCTCCACAGGCCTGTAAAGGAGAGCACAGGAAGGAATAGATGCAACCAAATTCTTGGTACAACTGATTAGCTGGCAATAAGAGGTGGAGATCTTTATATAAAGTTTGATAAGGTAGGACCTGAATCTTGTCCTACTTTTATGTAGGAAAACCAGTAATAGCTTGTATCCAATGTCAAATGGGAAAAAAAAGAGGATGATGCAACAGAAAATTAGAAAGAAACCTTGTAACTTTGAATGTGATAATCCAGTTTCTCCTCAGATTACAGGGGAGTGATGCTAATGCTGTAAATGTTATTTTGAAATCACAGCCTGCCAAGACATCCAGCCACCAAGAGTAAATCCATCTCTGGTTATTTTCTAGCAGTGGGCATGCTGCTATCAGTTAGGACAGCAGTAGGTTCATTCTCACAAAAATAACCCCCTGGATTCTTGCCTGGAATCATCAGTTCCTCACCATGGTGTGGCATATGGATGCCTTTTTTTGCTTCTTGCAGTTCCTTCAACTACACCTCCACAGCTCTGCAGAGCTGTCTGAGCTTAGGCACAGTATGTAGGCATTCCCCAAGGCCTTGTTATCAGCAGCCCATTGTCTGCAAAAAATGATGTTCCCTTCCTTCATGCACTTCCCTGCCTCTTGGGGACATGTGGAGAAGAGCATTTAGGAGCCTGAGATTGCTCCTAATCTCAACAGTTATTTAATGTTTTTCATAGGGCAGCACTACTTTGCTTCTCTGTGTATCCCTTATTAAAATAATTATCAGGAAGGAAAACCAATTTGCACTCTAATACTCTGGACCTTTGGATCAGAGATTTGTTACTTTGACAGTGCTGAATTATAAACAGGTGAAGATCAGCATGATCCAGCATCAGCAACAGGCAGAGTCAGTCATTTGGAATTACATTTGACATATTTTGACATATTTTTTGATGGGATATATCCATGTTTTGCAGCCTGGTGCTGTGTTTTGAGTCGTGGTCAGAAGTTTGTGCTGCAGTCCCACGGTGCTTTGGCCCAGCCATACCACCACCCTAAACAGTTTGCCATCTACAAAAACAAAATGAGAAGAGTTCAAGGGGATCTGAGTGGAGCCACTGCTTGTTTTATCAATAGGAAATTTCCCCAAATCACAAAGGGAATCCCAGGGAAAGCCAAGAATTAAACTTGAGTTTTGATGTAGAATCTCCTGATTTTTGATCTAGTCCTTAAATACAACAGCATCCTTCCTGCAGCCTTCAAGCAGGCAAAGCTCCAGTTCAGCTCAGTGGGAGTTACATGGGTCTAACAGCTTAAATTATATGTATCTTTGTTGTTTCCATCAATCTTGAGAAACTTACTTTTTTAAAAAGAGGCAGTACAGCCTTTTCTGTCAGTGATAATGTTCATTTGACCTTTTGCAATGTTCCTACTCCTCTGTTACACAAACACTCTGGCATGCAGTTACTCCTTCTGTCCTCCTGAGTAATATGGTTTACTGATGTTCTTTCCAAGTATTTTATTTTTAGGCTATAGCTTTAGCATTGCTACGTGGAACTAATTAAACCTTTGTTCATTAGTTTCCTTTTATCTTTCACATGTGACTTTTGGGGAGGGAAGGCCAAAGGCCAAAAGCAACCTTCAAATATGTTAAAAAAACTGCTGCAAAAATTTGCATAATAAATCATTCCCCGTGTCCACCTGGGACAGCACAAGGGGTAATGGCCTGAAATTGCAGCAGGGGAGAATTGCTTTAAGCATTAGCCAAAATCATCTAAGCAGGACAGTGGAGGGCAGGACTGAAGTGCTGGGGAGGCTCTGATTCACAGGAGCCAGCTGGCTAAAGCAGCTGTGCCTCAGGGGATGCTGATCCTACCCCAGGGCAAGAGGGATGCACAGGATGCCTTTTCAAGGTCTCTGCTCAGCATCATTTTCTGTGGTTATGAGGAGTTATCACAACATCCTCCACAGCTGGGCTGTGTAATGCCTGAAACCAAGGGACTGCATGCAAACTAAAACTAGAAAATCATGGGATGGTTTGGCTTGGAAGGAGCCTTAAAAATGATCCAGTTCCACCCCCTGCCATGGGCAGGAACACCTTCCACTATTCCAGGTTGCTCCAAGCTGGCCTTTGACCCTTCCAGGGACAGGGCAGCCACAGCTTTTCTGTGCCAGGGCCTCGCTGCCCTCACAGCCAAGAGTTTTCTTCATATATTAAGTAACAAGTTTGATGCCAAATCTTTTCCAGCACGGCATCATTGTGTGGCCTCTGTCACCACTGAGGACAAAAGTGTCTCGAGCACCATCAGCAAAATGTATTAGAGAGCATAATTTTCTGTCAGAAAGCCATTTTAGAAGTGAGGTATTGCTCCTGGCATCTCTGCTCACGTAGTTCACTGAAATACATCTGAATACCATGAGCTCTGAGTGGACTAGAGCTGTTTGTTCAGAACCTGGGCTGTGTTTGAGCTGCAGGCCACTGAGGAAGGAATACCATGTCTAACTTACAGCAAACTTCAATTCTGACTTCTTCAGTAACAAATGAAACTGAGAACAACGTGTGTGATACTTAAAGGAGTCTTTTGATGTCCGTAGAAGAGTCAGAAAATACTCCCACTCCTTGTTTTACCACATGTGCTCATTTTGTGTACACTAAATACAGCAGTCTTTTCTTTGCCATGTTCTGCTGAACATGCAGCCCTTTGATTTCAAGGCTGTTAAGATAAAGCAGATAAAGACAAGCTTCAGACCTGACAGCTACAAATCTCCTGCAGCCTTTCATTTCAAGGGGGATGCATTGCCAAGGGCACAGAGTCTCACAGCCACATGAGAAAAACAGAGCAGGTTGTGAGTCTCATATTATGTTTCCTTCATGACAGATGAAGTTTAGGCAAATATCCAGATAATCATAATTAGGCAGATTTGCTTTCTTAAAACAAAAAAAACACAACAGAGTACACTCATCCAAGTCTTCTCTGCTGACATACATCAGCAAAATTGCTTGATTCTTCCTCTTTGAACCTTTTTTCAAAGTTCTATCTTAACTTCTGCTTGCAAAAGCTCTCAAATTAAGCCTTTGTGAACATACCCCTTTTGATTAAGAAAAGGTGGGCAGACAAAGCTAAGCCTTCACAAGAGCTGAAGGTGGGGCAGAAAATTGAGCTGCTGCCTCAAAAAGTAAACATCAGCTGTCTAAAAGGTTGCTGGTTAAAATTTTGAATAAAAATTCTGGGCTTGCCCAGCAATATTTTTATTAACTTGTTATATAAAATATATCATCGTTCCACCTGCAGCAGACATGGTGCTTGAAGCAAACTGTAAAACTCTGTGTTTTGCCTAATATTTACAGCAGTCATTATCAAAAAATATGTTACAGACATGGTTTAGTGGTGGATTTGGCAGTGTTAGGTTTATGGTTGTGCTCAATGGTCTTTTCCAACCTAAGTGATCTCTGACTTTATGATCCTAAAGAAGTTGCATGTTCAGCCTGGGCCTCCAGCCTTCCAGACTGCAGGGTAGAGTAAGGATTGCTTTCTTCCTTGGCAGGTAGATAATAGCAGTACAGTAATGTCCTTTTTGTGGGGGGAGACTTGTGGTGCAGCAGACAATGCAATTTTTACATTCTTGCACTGTGTACTCCCACAGAGTTCATTCATTTACCATGAGCTGCTGTGAGTTATGTTCTTTCCAAGGTGAAGTTGAAGTTGCTCTGAGTTGAACAGGTGTGAAATAGGTGTCACCATCTCCCACTTCTTCATTAAAATGAATATTTCTCTTCTACGTGCCCCATAAATTAGTGCAGTGTGGACCTCCAAGGCCACATCTTTTTAATGATTATTTCTAAAGTCTGTGTGGACACAGTGGTCTCTGATTGCTTTGCCCACACTGCCTGGGCAGAGTCTTGCCTGAGAACTGCCTGTGTGACAGGGGTGATGTGTCTGTGATCTCCCACAAGTCTGTTACAACAAGCCAGCTCAGCACAGGTTTGTTTTGTGTAAAGTCTGCAGCACTGGTGGGTCAATGTCTGATTGGGGCTTTTTTTTTTAATGTCTGCTCCTGAGAAGAAGCTGCACTCCAGACTATTGTTTTATTGAGTCTGAAGAACTCTTTTAAGCCAGAAATATTAAAAACTGCCTCTGGGCTGGAGATTTAAAAGAGAGTGATATTTTTTTTAATCCTTTTTCTTTCATAAGTGACTGATAGCAGTCAAAGAAAAGAAAACTGGAAGGAAAGTTCAAGAATAAAAGAAGAGGAATGGCTGGTTTCATATTTGATGCAATTTTTTGTAAGCTTGTGTAACTTGTTTGTTAAGAAAGCCACCAGCTTTATTAATTGTTATTGCTTAGGTCCATCATGATTTCAAGAGGATTGCTGAGTAATACCAGCATGAAGTTCTTAAGAAGGAGTCAGGTACTCACAGGAGTTGGAAAAACAGCCCATGCCAGAAGAAATGGTTTTATTTTGACAGAGTTGCCACGTGCAATCTGTGTTTAGCCAAGGGGAGAGCAGGAGGCTAATGCAGAAGGTCTGGGCTGGTGAGGAGCCCGAGGAATGCTGAGCCAGGAGCTTCCTGAACCCTGATCCCCTGAGAGCCACTGACTCACGGGGTAACCTGGGGCAAATCTCTTGACCTTCTTTTGCTCCCCAGTTGTCCCAACTGGAAATTAGGTGAAAGGCATGACCCCACTGGCAAACACATGCTTCATCCGAGCTGAGCTTCTCGGAGAAAACAAATGACAATGCCTGCAGCATTTTTCAGCCTGCTGTGTCACCTTGCTTGTGTCCTGTGGTCAGATGGAGTGCAAGAGCTGCTCCTTGACATGCTGTCCAAGCTCTTGTCCAGAAGCAGGGATTGGTGGCTTTTTTTCCAGGAGACCCACCTTGGTTTGTGCTTTAGCAAAACCTGGGGTTGGCTTGCTGTACATTGTGGATATTTTCTGTTTTCTTTGTTTCCAATGCTTGAAATGCCAGTGAAAAATGTATGACCATAGAGGGAGTTTGCATGCTGTTCACTCAGAGAACCTGTGCAGGTAGTCTAGAACTGTATAGTAAGAAAAACCAGAAACACCCAGACTTCAAGAAGCGTTTGGACAATGCTCTCAGGCACAGGGTGGGATTCTTGAGGCTGTCTTATGGAGGGCCAGGAGCTGGACTTGGATGATCCTGGTGAGTTCTTCCAGCTCAGGATATTCTGTGATTCTGATTTGCTTCCCAGTGATCCTGGCAGTAAGAGAGCTGCTTCAGCACACATCCAGCACAGCTCTGGTGCACTCCTGCTTTCGCTGCAGGGCTCTTGTGTCCTGATCCTCAGAGAGAATGAAAGTTTTAACTGACTTGCCATAATTCCTCTGAAGTATTCCCACCTTGTATTAGGGATATGCCCCCATTCCTGCAGGGTGTAGGGATCATTCCTGAACCCACTGCAGGTGTTATTTCCTGTTGGGCTGTAGCAGGTGTTGGCCTTCAGCAGAGAAAGCTGTGAGGGGAGGATGTCACTCCATTTGGGTCGTTGGTCTTTTTGGAGTTTGAGATGAATTTACAAGCAGGCCACCTCCTCCTTGGCTACAAGAGGGCAAACCCTGCCTCCCCTCCATCTGTTTCCTTCACCATTTCTTCGTGCATTCCTACAGCATAACTTAACTAAACACCATCCTGCTGGTAAAATTGTATTATGTCATTTTCACTCAGTGGGAACTGTCAGCACCAGTAAGATGCTTCATTAAGTAGAAAACAGCAGATGATCTACGAACCCGTTCTCAATCAGTCATCATTTTACACAGCTGCTGGGAGCCTTTTCTTCTTCTTCAATAGCCCAGTTTGACGATCGTACTCGTACAACGTGGGGTGGGGCTACAATTGGCATTCTTTTTAAAAGCCTTCTTTGTAAGATTTGTATTCCTCGAGTCTCTGCTTCTGTCCAGAGCTTTCTCCAGAGCTCTGCTTCCACGCAGAGTCATTTGAAGGGTCAACATTTCCAAACTGGAGGGGAAGCACCCCACCAGAAAATGCCAGCAACCACCTAATGTCATGTAATAATATCAGCATGTGAGGGGTGGTGGGGAGAGACTTCTTGAAGTAGGAGAGGAAGTGTCCCTTCCTTAATTTTCAGTTACAAATGTATGAAGGGTACAGGTGTAAAAGGACTTTGCTGTTCTCACTTCTGTGCTAAAAAGAGCAAAACTTAGCTAGGCAGTATTTGGAGATTACACAGCCCTGTGATATTTTGAATTTTAATTCTTTTTAATGAGATGCAAAATCAGATTTCAGCATCATAGCAAGTTTGTCATATGCTTTAATCATTCTAAGTCTGGTCAGAGTGCCTTAAAAGGCAAAGTTAGGACAGGGAGAAATTTAGGTTGTGGTAAGAATTAGGAATTTTAGCTCCATAAAATCCTTGGAGAGTTGCATTCACGGTGTTTGTAAGTGAATGTGTTTGTCACCCCAGGACATATTACAAAGTTAACTGGCAAGTCAGTATGGAGAGCTAAAATCCATCTATTTAATGCTATTATCCTCACTAACATCACCAGTGGCTAGTTTAGAAGCCCAAATACTGACAATCAGAATTATGTATTTTGGGAATTATTCACTACTTACTCCTTCTTTCCTTGTCATGATGGGGTTTTAAAATTATTTTTGAGAATTTTAAACATAACAAGGGAGATTCACAAATACTTTAGGAAGCTTCTCCTCCAAAAGGCTGAAGTCTGCCAAGAAAGTGACTTAATTCTTGTCATGCACTGGAACAATGGCCTGATTTAATATGACAAAGTAGAGCTGCTAATGAGGTGTGTCCTCAGCTCACCCCATTTATCACTGTAAAGCAGAGAAGTTCTGCTGCTCTCTAATTAAAGGTGAATTCAGTAGCCTGACACTTTCCAGGAGATGACCCTGTTTTGGATTCCTCTGCTTTTACCAAAGTGTATGGGATAAAATGTTCTGTGCTGAACAGTGGCCCGAGAAGCATTTCATTTGATTTATTTACTCTGAAATTCTCCACAGAGGCTGTCCAGCCTTTTTCTGAGGAGGGGGGCGAAATTGCAAGTGTTACGAAGAAATCCTCAGTGTCTCTGCTCAAAGTGAAGAGCTTAAAATTTACCTGCAAGCTTCCTCATATCCAAAGGATATTTCATTATTTGTCTCTCTGAAGGAGAAAAAAGAAAGATGTCATTGGTAGCAGAGAAACTCAAGAGCATCCCAAGCTGCAGAAGCATTAACAGGCCTGTGACTATGTGCACTGTGTTAATTATGTACTTAAATGGGATGTCCTTAGCAGAAAATGAACAGTTCTGAAAATTGAGGTACAGTTATGCAATGAGGGATTTGTCTGGAGAACAAAACTGCATCTTCTGTGGGTGAAGTGCTGCAGAGTGGTACCAGAGGCTTTGACAAACTGGAATTCTGCCCTACCAGACTGAAAGCTTTGTGTCACAGAGTTGTGGGTAGTTCTGAATGGTGCTATGAAATGCTGAGCACTCTGGAAAGTTTCATCCTGGAGTTGCTGGTGTGCACCCAACTATCATTCATATCCCACACTGAACCAGTGCTGGGTGCCACGGGATGCTACTCAGCCAAGCTCTTTGGATCAGTGCTCCAGCTTTTTTAATTCACCCAGGGCTGTTTAGTACCAAGCCAAAGACTTAGAAATGAAACTCCTTTTCCACTGAGAGACCCTCATTGCCTTATTTCACAAACATTCTGCAGTGAGGTAGTTTCTACAACTGTGAGCAGTCGTGGATCAGTAAATACATTCTATTAAATGCTCAGCCCACTTCCAGGGAATTTGCTCTGTAGGTTAGAAGTTGTGCACTGATTATTTGGTTACCCTGTCAGAGGAATCCATCAGTTTGAAATAATAATCTTAGCAGTGAATTGTTTTGCTCAACACCAGCATTTGTCTGAAATGAAACAAAGCTGTTGTCATCTCTTCAGAGCAAGTCTTTATATGTAGAGCTGTCTCAGATGGAAACTTGACGTGTACCTCCTGATATTCAGTGTCTCAGTGCAGCATAAATACAGCATCTGGCCATATATAGGAAGTATTGCCAAACAAAAATGGTTTTACTTACCTGAAAAAAGAAAAGGCCAAATCTTGCAGAATGTGTCCCTTTTGGGGCACCAGCCTTTTTTTTTCTGCAGTGGCTTTGATGGGTGGTCCTGTCCTTATTGTTAAAGCACTCTTGGTTTAGCCCTGCATACCTTACTAATCGACTTCTGGCTTAGGCTGAACATTTTGAGCATTAAGTTCAGGCTTCAGCTCTCAGCAGCTTTATTCCCATTCATTCTTCTACCCTTTGTTTAGTTGCATGATAAATACTTTTATTTTTAGCTGTTCAAAAAGATGTAGCACCTTTGTAGACAGTTGCAGAACATTTTCACAAAGTTCTTCTTGCTTAAGGTGATTTGGAAAAACAGGAAGAAGTCAATTGACGATAAATATAAATGAGTACAGTTTCCGTCCCTCACGTGACTGTGAGCTGCAGCTGGGAAACTCTGGATAGTCATATAATTTTATTTCTTTGTCTCATTTCCACAGGGCACTTGCTTGGGCTTTCCCATGATGACTCCAAGTTCTGTGAGGAGAACTTTGGCTCCATGGAAGACAAGCGCCTGATGTCCTCCATTCTGACCAGCATTGATGCTTCAAAACCCTGGTCCAAGTGCACTTCAGCAACCATCACAGAATTCTTTGATGATGGCCATGGTAGGTGTTATGACTCCCTGTGTCAGCTACATGGGACTTTTTACCATGACTGTATTTTTTAATAAGAATGTTTTATGCCAGGTTATTTGCTTAATATGACATTTACCGCTTGGGGGATAAGGACAAAAATGTCGTTCTCCAAAAGTAGAATTAAAAAAGCATAGTCTTCACTCTTTAATGAATTTTAAAGTCTTCACTGTGCTCCCAAAGCAACTGCAGTTATTAAACAAACCACTCAAATTCCAAAATGGTGAGATAAAAATGACATAATTGAGTGAATGGATCAAGTTGTTATGGTAACCAAAATGCTTATGGATAAAAAGTATGGTGTGTCTGCTGAATGTAAAGGTTTGCTTTTCAATATTTTGTCGGCTTATTTCAGTGCTCTCTGAAATATTTTTCTCTGAATGACTTAATTTTTTCTCTCAATTTTATTAGATTCATTAATCTGTACTATCCTGTTTTATAGTCCATCTTGCTCTGGCATTGATTTAATATTACCAAATTAGTTTCCACAAATGAAGAGAACTTTCCCTTTTGAGTTACTGAGGTAACTCATTCATCCATGAATGACCCCTCAGAGAGTGTAACTGTTTTCTCCTCAGTTCACGAGTAGCTGTCATTTAGGTGTGTGGTCTTCAAGAGTTATTGATACGATGAAATTATTCATAGAAAACTCAATTTCTCATCAAGTAGGTCCATAGTACTCTGGGAATTATTTTTAATGCTGTTGGTGTGATTTCAAATACATAATATTTAAGGAATCTCTTTTCTTGATGGATCAGCACTTCAGAGACCTTTTCTAAGTAACAGTCTTCTTTTCTGTAGAAATTTATAATTTCCCAGTTATTTATTTTAAATCACAGATCTGCCCTAACAGAATACAAATGCCATCCATGAAATCAAAATGGAAGTCAATGATTTGACTTTAAATGATTTGAAAACTTGCTTTGACCATCAATGGCCTCAGCAGCACTGGGTGCATGAGTGGTGCTGAATGACACCATAAACTCCTTTCCCTCAGCAGTGAAACACCTGACAGCTGAGTGCACTGCAGACACCAGCATTACATGAAGACAGCTGAGCAAATCCCAGCAGAAATGTCTGGACCAAGGTCAGCCAGGGGGCTGGGGAGGATCAAGGTGCTGATTCCCTGTCTCCTGGGGCCTGCTCTGAGAACAATAAACAGCTCTGTCATGTTATCACCATTTGTTTCACACTCACGAGTTGACCCCAGACAACAGTTTGACATTTAGGAAGAAAAGGCTCGGTTTGTGTCCAGGGGAGAGTGACATTTATTTCCATCTGCTTTTAGCAAAGCCTTTCCAAAGGTACTAATTGCCTTTATTGTCATGCCAACCACCAGGCCCTGGGATGGTTGCTTGGGACTTACTGTGTTCAGTCCCAGTGCTCTGTGCAGCCTGGAACAAGGACTGTTTGTATTTTAATTAATTTATATCCTGCTTATCTGCTTCCTGCACGGATCTTGTTCTGCCTTTATTTTCCCCCAAGATAGATTACACACAGCACTGAGAGAGATAATGAGATGGCTTAATTAGCACTGTCATCAGCCAACAATGTTGCTCTATTCCAGGGCACAAAGATGTTCTTTGGTGCCCAGGACAAAAAAAATGGGACTAGCAGAATGTATATGCTCTGGATGTTGAAATGTAATGCAGAATTGAAGCCCTGTCTGCCGTCCCACCAGGGGCCCACTCTGTCCTTTCTGACTGTGACAAGCAGGAGGTTGGAGCAGCTGGTGGTAAAAACACCTGCAATTCACTGCAACCTGTCCAAACACAGACACTGCTCCAGTCTACCCATATCAAGATGGGTTTTCTTCCTGTGGGAAATCCTTAGGGGCCTTCCCCATCTTCAGTTTCGAATTTATCATGTGAGATCAGCTGGAGCACCTGGCTTGGTAGAAATTACATAACTTTCCTCAGTTAAGGAGAAGTTTGGATCTCATTCCCCTGTGTTCTGGAGGGGGAAAAATGCTCTATTTGCTTTGTAAGCTTGTGAAAGCTGTCTGTTACTCACATACAAGGGGTTTTAACTGAAATGATTGATGGATGAGTTTATGCAACGATGAGATTTTTCTTTCCTTTTTCTCTACATTTGTATTTCCAGTCAAAACGAAGTGTTACTATGGTGTTTTAAAATAGTGAAAAACAGCTCTACTTGGGAATGTGATAAACTTCAGCATAGGTACAAAAGCAGTGTATAATACTGAATATTGACATGCTACAGCCTTCCCATCACTGCCCTCAAATGTCAGTGGCTTCCTCCCTCCTCACAAGGTATAGGAAGGACGATTTCCACTGTTACTTACTTTTACCAAGTGTATTTTTGCCAGAACTTTTGCAAATTATCTCCAGAAACTCCAGGAAAAAAGATAGGTGCTTCCTTACTCCTCATGACGTCTCTAATAATTTACACTACAATAACCCAAGGTATTTTTAATTATCTTTATCTCATGACAGCTAGCATTGGCACACCTTGTCTGCATTAAAAATTCAGCATAATCCAGATTAAATACAAGGCTAGGGTAACCCAAAATGGAACAGGTTTAACAAGACAGAGTTTTTGGTTGCAGGTCATCACGCAGAAAGAATTTTTGGCTAATTTGGCTAATTGGCATTAGTCTTTACAAGAGCAGAACAGTTGCAGTAAAGTGTGTGTTTTGGAAGGAAAACTCAAGCTGTTGAGAAATGGGCTATTTGGTTTGCTTGAACTCCCTGCTGTAGCTTGAAATTCTATTCCATTTTGTGTAAATAGTGAGGGGTTTATAGATAGGCCTTTTTCAGCCATGGTGCAAGTGAAGAACACTGGTGTGGATTCCAAAGTGAGGTAAATTGTGGTGAGTTATTTTGGCCGAGGATGAGTGAAGCTTGCCCAGACCACATATCCCTTTCATGAAGTGTAAAAGAGGTTACACTGAATAAATAGTTCTGCATGTCAACAAGTGAGGTTTTCAGTAGTAAAAAAAAACCCAGCTATCAGAAATACCTAGAACATAAATGTGAATTCTGATTTTTGGAGTGTGCCAGACAAATCTTGACCAGTGCCGACCTTAAAACACATATACAAATCTTTACATTCATGCAATTTTTTCTTCCTGTTATTTATGGGTTTTTGTATAAAATGGATAACCCTTTTCAAACTAATTCCATAAGAAGCCAAGTATCACTCCTTAGAAGAAAAGTGCAATCCAGCTTTAGTGCCAACATTAGTTTTGATACGCAGCTTATATTTTTCCTTTGGCCTGGTAGAAGTTTTTATTTTTCCATCTGTTTTGTTTTTTTGGCCTCATTGGCTACAAGTCTGTGCTTTTTGATTTTTCTGGCATCCCTTTAGAAGCTTTACTGGTTCTGACATCCTGATTTAAAACTCAAATGACAACTGTGCTTGCTTTGAATCTTGCTCGCTCCTTAAATCACAAACCAATAAATAGCACAGAATGTGTTCTGAACCTTTTGTGAAGGATTGAAAGCCCAAAAGGACCTGGGTAAAACTCCTTTACACCTCAGGCTGGGAACAGGCAGCTCAGCAGCAGGGTCAAAACACAGTGGCAGCAGTTTTACCTTGAGAAAACCTGATTTCACCTCGGAGTCTTGACATCATCATCCTTTGAAGGAGGTTCGCCGTCGCCCGAACGACTTTGCAGCACTGCAGGGAAGACTGGGAAATGCCAGCAAATAACGGGGTAACCAACAGCTTGTTTTGCTCTTCCAGGGAACTGCCTGCTGGACCAGCCCAGGAAGCACATCGTGGGCCCCGAGGAGCTGCCGGGACAGACGTACGACGCCATCCGGCAGTGCAAGCTGGCCTTCGGCGCCGAGTACACCGTGTGCCCCGGCATGGACGTGTGCTCGCGCCTCTGGTGCGCCGTGGTGCGCCAGGGACAGATGGTCTGCCTCACCAAGAAGCTGCCCGCCGTGGAGGGAACCCCCTGTGGCAAAGGAAGGATCTGCCTGCAGGGGAAATGCGTGGACAAAACCAAGAAGAAATACTACTCGGTAAGTTAGCGGCCATGACCACGAGGGGAATCGGACAAGGTGATCCCTCAGAGGTGCTGATTTTGGTTTTGTGGCAGCGAAAAGGGCTGCGTGGAAGTCAGATTGAAAGCACATAATTGGGGTGTTGTTGGTAGGAAAAATTCCGCTGAGGTTCAGGAAGTGTATTTTCTTCTTTAAGGAAAGCCTTCTTTCCTGGAAAGCTGGGAACATCCTTTCAGAGGAGGTGATTTGCCCATTCAGTAAAAAACAGTTATCAGGACATGGCTTTCTGACTTGGCACAGAAGCAAGATAAATCACATCTCCACATTTAACTTACAGCTCTCATCTGAAAGGCCCCAGGGCCCTAATTCTAACGAAGAAAAAGGCAGATGAAATTAATCCAGAATATAACTTCTGGATCAGAAAAGTTTGTGCTTCCAGTGACAGAGAATCCTCAGGCTGCTGAGAGCTGTCAGCTGCACAGTTCAGATACTTGTAAATTCTCTGGGTAGACAGTAGCCCCTTCTGTTACACACATAGAAGAGATGTGGACTTGTAGAGCTTTGTGAAAATGTTTGCAAATTACGGGAGCCAATGAAATCAAGCTACAGCCTTTATAACATTTTTTAATGGATTTCTATACCCTTTTTTATGGACTTCCATACTTCTACATGATATTGCAATGCTACAGCCAATGTAGCAGAGTTGACAACTCCATCTCTTGCCAGTAATTCCGAGCAATACCTAGGCATCACAATAGTTAGATTTAATTAATCTCAGATTAGCAGTGTGGATATATTCTGGGAGTTGAACCCCTTGGAGTCAGTTTGATGGGCCTTTTTGGTAGGAATAGCAAAAAATAAGAGAGCAGCCCAAGAAACAGTGAGTGTATTCCATGAAGGGGCTGAAGGCGGCTGTGTGGAGCAAGGCCCAGCATTGGCTTTGCACCCGCAGTGCAAATGACATGTCATCAGTGTGCAAATAAAAGATAGAAATTTACTGTGCTGGGAGAAAGAAGGTTCCTAAGGCCTGTTATCCCTGAATGGCCAACTGAAGGAATTGCCTTCACTTGAGGAAAGCATTAGCAGTGACTTTGAGGTAACAGCTCCATTCACGCTTGGATGACAAAGTCACCTCCTGCTGTTCTGTGTGTTTCTCAGGCTTCAAGCCATGGCAACTGGGGGTCCTGGGGACCCTGGGGACAGTGCTCCCGTACCTGTGGCGGGGGAGTCCAGTTTGCCTATCGCCACTGCAACAACCCAGCCCCCAGGAACAACGGGAGATACTGCACGGGCAAGCGGGCCATCTACCGCTCCTGCAACGTCACTCCCTGCCCCGCCAACGGTGAGTGCCCTCCTGCTCCAGCCCCCCTGCACAGACACTGAACACTGATTGTCTGTCCTCAAACCACACAGCAAAGGCTCGCTGTAGCCTCCCCAAAGTGTGTTTATCAAGGCAAGACATTCATCGGTAGTACAATATCCTAATTCTTCGCCCATGCTTCGCCCTGGATGCCGTAGAGAAAGGACACTTGAGTGAAAAAAAGTCAGTCCTCTGAAATGACATCATGCCAACTTCAGGCCTTTAATGCTTGTTATGCCACGGGGAGATTTCCAGGCTAAAACAGTAGAGGGATTGGAAGGCCAGTTCTAAGTAAAGAAGTGGTATGACATAACTTAAAAATGATGTAGGAAAGAAATGGGAATAATAGATGGACATAATGATATTTGCAGCATGGTCTGAAATAACCACTAATGATGTGAATAATTCTACAGCTAAATCCTTTCGACAAGAGCAGTGTGAAGCAAGGAATGGCTATCAGTCTGATGCAAAGGGGGTCAAGACTTTTGTGGAATGGGTCCCCAAGTATGCTGGAGTACTGCCTGGAGACGTCTGCAAGCTCACCTGCCGAGCCAAAGGAACCGGTTATTATGTGGTGTTTTCTCAGAAGGTAATGGCAGCTCCAGTCAGAGTGTCATGCTCCAGTTTAAAGGTGTCCCATATTTTAGAAATCTTTCCCTACAACCAGGGAAAAGAAGTTAATCATATGATTCAAATATTTAGTGTGTGATCAGATTTAATGGTTCAATCCAGTGGTTGTACCTTAGGGCCAGAACTGGCCTCTAAAATGAGATAAGTTTTTCCACATCTCAGTATGTGAATGCATGAAAAATATGGGCCTCTCTGCACTAGTTTGTTTTCAGTAGTGGATAAAGGGCTTCCTGCCTGGAGTTTTCTGTCATTATGAGGTTTTCTGGAGGAGAAAGAGTATTCAGAGAAAAGAGTAAATCTAACTCTGAACTATGTTTAAGGAGTCCAGAGTAACTCCTAAAGAACCAATTAGCATGGGATAATTAGTGGTACAGATGTGACTTGTGGTCAGTGTGTTCTATCAGATGCAATCCAAACTGAAAGTTAGCTGTCCTTGCTTTTGTCCTTTTGCTAACTTTCATCTGCTTTTTTACCATCAGTATTAGAGAAGCTCAGTCTGGTCTGTCAGGGGCGGCGACCAGCTCTGGGTTGGTGACTTAAATAAGGAAGTGGGGTTTGCCGGGTGGATGCAAACCCACCAATTTCTGTGGCCGTTTGAACCGAGTCTTATTTGCTTGCCCAGGTCACTGATGGCACGGAGTGTCGACCCTACAGCAACTCGGTCTGCGTGCGAGGGAAGTGCATCCGAACGGGCTGTGATGGCATCATCGGATCCAAGCTCCAGTATGACAAGTGTGGGGTGTGTGGAGGAGACAACTCCAGCTGCACAAAAGTCATGGGAACCTTCACCAAAAAGAGGTACTGATCTCAACAGCAAATGCATCTTGTTGTGCAAATAGTTCATCTGCCATGTGCTGCTTGCTTTCTGTCTCTAAATGCAATTTGCTTTCATATGGGGAAAAAACGCACTGCCTGTAGCTTAGTGCACTTTCCAGATGTGCACAGCTGGCTCCTAGCATTATCCTGAAATTGGCAAAATATCAACTGGCAAAACACTGCACCCAGCTCATTTCTGACACAAAATGCCGGTGAAGCAGGTGAGCATCAAGAGGAAGAAGGCATAGCAACTCATGCCACTTGCAGATCTTGCTGTGTCAGATGGATTGTGGTTCCTAGAGGGCAGAGGAAAAGGAAGAGAGAAGTGAATCAGAAAGCTGTTGGGGTCAGAATTATCTGCATCTCTCTGAGATCTTGCATTTCCCACTTGTTGCTGCGTTAGCAAGTTACACCCTGAGAATGCTTTTTCATCTCATCTATTTTGAGTGGCACTGAGGACATCACACCTGATTTTGTGACAGACTTTCCTTGTATTAGAAGTGCAGAGAGGCAGACAGCTGTAAACACCTTCCTTAGTAGCTGAGAGAGATTATACCCAAAGATTCCCTTTTCCCACTGCTGAGTATGTGTGGAGTTCAGGTAAGTAGATGAGGTATCAGAAGTATCATAGGCTTACTCATGACTATATCCCTTCATATCCCTTCATGTCCACTGGCGTAATATCAATCTCCAGATGGATTTTTTTCAAGTCAAAATATTTACAGCAGTTATCCACAAGCCACTTTTCTGTCAGAGTTCACCAATACCAGTAAAATAAAAGAAACTCCTGCTATGGTTTTCCCTCATCACACTGAGGGCAGTGCTGATAGACCAATATCAGGTAAGTCCTTTCTGTCAACTAATTTTTTTCCCTCTTCAATTCTTAAGTTTCACAGAAAAATTGGGATTTTTAATCATCATTTTTACAGATTCCAAGGTCTCAAAGGACTGATCTACACATAGAAACTTTGAGTTGACAGTGTCTACTTAGAATCAGTGACTGCATGAACTTGATTTTATATCGTCCAAATTCTTACATAGCATGTTGAAAGCTACCAGAAGTTGAAATCTGACTCCTGAAATGATCTTGTATTTCTACATTTCAACAGACTGATTAATAGCAGTCAGAAATGGCTTGGAGAGTGAATTTATTCTAAAAATAAATATAACTAATCTTCTTCTGGTAAACCAATGATTGCTCACCTAACGATGCCAAAACACCTCTGCCAAAAAGAATGGCTTTCCAACCAAATTAGTAATTATATAAACCAAATCTTTTCCAATTTGTAAATATTGGGATGTCTGGGAATGTCTAAAAGAAGATGACAGTGGGAGATGTATTTCATGGCATTTGGTAATAACCCAGCTAGCATGTTAGAGGGAAAAGTGTTAGAGGGGCTCCATGAATTTCAGGGAGGCCGGATTTGTACCATAGATACACTTGGAAATGGTGAGATTTATTATAATTATCCCTGTGAAGTTACCATTTAACTCCTCAAGTCATGCCTTTAAGTGTCATGAGACTGGCCAGAGGGTAAAGTTATGTTTTAATATGATTTTGATTGGATTTGGGACTGCTGATATATTTTTACTGGAAAAGTTGTTTGAGGCAATTCTTCCCTGCGAGTAATTGATGTTAAAATAAACCCCCAATTAAAATAGTGAAGTCTGAATTGTCTGTAAACTGTTTTTACAGTTTTGTTTGAAAGGGCAGTGCTGGTAGGAAAATTGTCTTTCCTCCACTGAAGAATGGCAGCTCCCTTGTTGCTGTCCACCATAAACTTTAACAATCTGTACATTAAATGTACAGGGAAATATAAATGTATGAGGCAAAACTAGTATTTCCCATTGCTGACAGTTGCCATAACAACATTTGTTTGTGCCTTTTTTTTTTTTTTTTTCTTTTAAAGCAGGCAAAACAGAATCTTCTGGGAAATTTGCTTCCTAAGATTTTTGTTTAAAAAGCTGTAAAGCCAAATTATCAGAAGTTGGGAGAGAGGAGGATTAATCTGCACATGCTTCTCTGTGCACATGGAGCATTACAGCTCTTTGTGCAGACAACTTGAATTCTCCAGGACTGCTTGTAGGTTTTGAACAAATGATTTTGTAACTTTAATGACATGTTTAAACTGAGTTATTCTGGCAACTCTTGTGTAAAAATACTTGTGCAGTGCTGTAGAGCAGAGTTCCCAGCCTGGGATTCGCACCATATTCCTCCAGCTTTATGGAGGTTCTAAATCAATGGAGTCTTAAGTCATTGTCCCATAACTGCTGGAAATAGCAGGGGACCAGCATAAATGCTTCATCTGTAGTATGTGCACTCTCTACTTGTGCAGCCAAAAGTTCTCAAGACTAGCTGTCTGTTCTTTAATCCCAAAGGAGATGCCATCACATTTATGTATTTTGAATTTATTTTCTCATTAAACTTTTCAGATACAATGTACTTTCAGCGTGGCTTTGTCACAGGTTTAGGAATGAAAACACATCTCCAAAGTCCAGCTGGTAGCTTACAGCTACGTAAAGCCTTTAAATTTTTTTTCTATATATCAGTAAAGTTAAAATAACATACTTGAGATAGTGATAAATTCCAGCACGCTTGCAGGTTTTGAATGCTTGTCACTTTTGGTAGAAGAGTTTAATCTCTTTTTCTAAATCCCAGTTAAGATAGTTCCTAAGTAGTAGAGAACTCCACAAGGGTACAAATGAAGCCTTTGGGTGCCCCTCTTATTAGACACTTGAGGATTAATCTTTGGCTTTATATATTTCAAAGTAAACAAATTTTTTCTCGGTGATCAAGATTATTTTTAAATGTTCCCAAGGTACCTCTACCCAGCTGTTGCTCTGCTCGTGCTTTCCTTAATCATCATTACAGCAAAGACAGCAAGAAACAGCTGTAACCAATGCATATCTCATTATCTTTTCCTTGGCAGGCAGCACATGCATCGTATTTCATATCTCCCACCCTTTGCTGAAATCTATAAGCTATCTGTTATTTTTCATTCCTCTGGTATCTGACCCACGTCAGACTGTCCCTAAAGCTAAAGATTAAGCAATCTGCAGGAAGTGCAGTAGAACCTTCTTGGAGAACATGAAGAACAGCACAGTAGGCCAAGAGTGGAACCTGGTTCAGTTAATCTCAGAGAAAATCCAGGTGGCCTGAACTGAAATGAAGCAAGATGTCGTTGTCCATAGGTTGCACTCAAAGGTCTGTTCCAGCCTGGTTGATTCTATGGTTCTGTGTCACGCCAGTGACTTTGTGAGGCGTTGCAGTGAGACTCTTCCTTCTTTCCCTCCCTTCAGCAAGGGCTACACGGACGTGGTCAAGATCCCGGAGGGGGCGACCCACATCAAAGTGCGGCAGTTCAAGAGCAAGGACCAGAGCAGGTTCACAGCATACCTGGCCCTGAAGAAGAAGAACGGGGAGTACCTGGTCAATGGGAAATACATGATCTCCACCTCGGAAACCATCATCGACATCAACGGCACCGTCATGAACTACAGCGGCTGGAGCCACAAGGACGACTTCCTGCACGCCATGGGCCACTCGGCCACCAAGGAGGTCCTGATCGTGCAGATCCTGGCCACCGACCCCACGCAGCCCCTGGACGTGCGCTACAGCTTCTTCGTGCCAAAGAAACAGGGGCAGCTGGCCAACACGGTCCCCAGCGGCGGCGGCAGCAGCAAGGTGACGGCGCAGGCCGCGCAGCCCCGCTGGGTGACGGGGCCGTGGCTCTCCTGCTCTCGAACGTGCGACACGGGCTGGCACACCAGGACTGTGCAGTGCAAGGACGGGCACGGGAAACTGGCCAAGGGATGTCTGCTCTCCCAGAGACCCTCAGCCTTCAAACAGTGCTTGCTGAAGAAGTGCTAACCTGTGGTGGTGACCTTCCTCCCGAGGGGTTTGAGTAAGCCCTCGTTGGCATACTGGTGTCAGGTCTGCCCAGACAGAGAGAAGCAGAGGCTTCAATGTACTTGCGTTCAGTCTCTAATTATGGGCAGAATCTGCCTATTTGGACCAAATGAAGATGTGCACTGCTTTAAATAATAGTAGGGTGGTCTTAATATGTCAAAGAAAGTAAGCATTAAAGTCGTTAAAAGCCCTCTGTGTCTGCAAAAATGTAAAATAAAATAATGCAAAAGAAGAAAAACTAGTGAATGGAGGATCCTGGGATATTTGAAGGTTACAGAATCATCTCCCCTTTTTCACCTACCTCTACTACAGTATGTCCTTAGGAAACGTCACATGTCCCCATGATCCCACAGTAGCTTATTTTATACTGTTTTGTAAATATCTTTCAGTTGGTATATCACTTTATATCACTTCCTTCTATTAAAGAAATCAAAAGACAAACCGCATAAGCAAAATGATTGACCAAAGTATATCTGCAGCCCTTGTGGACTTGGTCCATCCTTCAGAAAGGGCCACAGATGTTTTACTGGAAAATGAAGAGCTTGCTGCTGGTTTTAAAAAGTGATACCTTTTGGTTTTGACAAAAGGAAATATGTTTTTGTGGTAGGAATTTCCTGACAGTATATCATTAATGTCTGACAAATCCTGTGTTTGCACCCCCAAATTCTCGGGAGGAGCCTTGCAGCAGCTTGCAGAGCAGGGAACCCCACACTGCTCTGACAGCAGGAGCACCAGCAGCTCCTCCCGTGTGTGTGCCAGGCGTGCACTGAAGGAGGAGCTGGCTGCCAGGAGGAGTTTGTGTACTGTGCTCATCAGCCACCCTGGTTCCAGCTGGGTCACAGCCTGGGCTCCTTGTGGTCACTGAGCAAGAGCTGCTCGAGCTGCTCCTCTCCATGGAACAAAGGCATACTGTACCTTGTAGAAAACTAGTTAGAGAACCAAAAATTACAGGTGAGGTAATCAAGTGTCTTCTAACTCAGATATTCTGAGGCTGTGTTCAGCTGCTTTCTCTGGTATTTTCTCTGTGGCTTCCACCTTGAATTTAACAACGTGTAATGTACCTGTATCTTTTCAAGAGGCTATCAAGGTCAAAAAAACACAGCAAGCAGTTAATATTTTATCACTGTTTTGTCCATTGTGTCTAACTCTGGTATTGATCTTACCAGCAAAAGTTTGTAACTATTTGTCTTTTTTTTTTCCATTGTTTTGTGTGTGTTTTGGGTTTCTTTTAAAGCTACAGAAGGCATTCATGTTCTGTATATCTACCACATTTGGGAGGAAGAGGGGTCACTAGAAAGTCAAACCACATCAGGATGTGGAGGACTTGTCCAATATCAATAAGACTGTTTCCACAGCACAGGCAGTAGCTGGTAACAGTTTTCCTTGGCAGCAATTCCTGAATCCTGTTATTATCTTGTGGAAGTTCTGTGACTGAGGCTGGGCATTTCACCTTGTGCAGGTGGAGGCCTGAGAGCAACCCTGGTAAAATTGCTCTCTTTAGTATCAGCAGGCTTTGAATTAGACCCTAAGGTAACAGGTACCAAAAGAAAGGGTAGAAAAACACTGATGAAAGTAGAACCCCATCTTTTACTCCTTTGTTCATCCACATAGGAGAGTAGGAGACTGCAGGAGGATTTTCAGACAAGCCTCAGGTGTAAGTCAGTGGTACTTGAGCACCGAAACACCTCAGGCTCTTCTGGAAATCCCAGGCATGAAATCAGCAGGGAAAACTTGCTGGAGTGTGGAGCAAGAAGGGCAGGTCTGAGTCCAGGCTGACACAAACATGTTTTTGCAACTGTGGCATGTTTGTGTGAACTCCTAAAAATCACGTGAGGATTTCAAAATAGCATGGAGTTGCTACATCCACAACTGTGAAATCTGGCGAAGGATCTGATTTTTTACCCTTTTGTTTTAAATAAACAGTACCAAGGGCAGGGCCTCTTCCTCTGTTAAATGGATTGCCAACAAATGTTATTAATCAGCTTTCAAAAATGGTGTGGCCTTCTGTTCAGGAGTAGACCCCGTGCAAAACTGAGGATCTTGAGGAATACTCCCCATTTATTCTTGATCCTAATCTAAGAACTGAGATCAAGGCTCAGAAAATTTTCAGAGTGCTGGAAAGTAAACATTTATGCCTCCTCTGCCTGTTAAAGTAAGATCGCTTTGAAATGCCTTATTTTTCCATCCAAATAATCTAATTTTGATGCTTATATATGTATTACACATGTCCTAGAACCTCTCCAAAAAGTCCAGAACAAATAGAAACCATCATGAGAGGAAAAATCAGGAGATTTAACATGTCTCGGCATAGACAACATTTGTCTCAGCATACAGCTGCTGCATTAAGTGGTGTTTGTGTTCTGTCCTAGTAGAGACAGAATGTGCAAGTATTTGTGTTTGCATCATGGTAATAATTTATTATATATTCAGCAGGCTGAGTAAAGCTTTTGGATGCTATCTAGGCATGCCATATGCGGGTATAAATTCAGAGCTTCCTTCGATCAGGAGTTTCTTTTAAAAATGAAAGCGTTTGCTTAGAAATAAACACGAGGTGAAATCATTGCTACCAGTGGAGCAATGAAGTGAATTAACACAGGCAAAGATGTGAGGGGGCAAAGAGGACAGACCAAGGCAGGACCCTAAAAGTGTAAGATAAAGGGTAAGTCAGCACTTGCTTTTTCAGGTGTTCCTAAATCAGATCCCATTCCAAACCTTGCCTGTGGCAGTCATGGCTGTCCCATGTACCTGATGAATGAAGAATTGGTGCAGGGTGTGTTCTCAGCTGAATTCTGTGTCACTCACACTGTGACATCATTGTTTACATTTCTACCCAGTGTTGCACAGCTGGATTCATGAAATGCGCCAAGGGGATGAAAACCTGGAATTCTGCTCTTGGCGCAGCCGGGAGCAATCCCAGTGTTAAATTCACTCTGACTTTGGGACATGCTTCCAGTGCCCTGAGGTGAATTTGGACCCCTAAGCATCAGTGGGATTTACAGCATCTGCTTTTCAGGTAGGACATTCTCATTAGGAAAAAGCCTGGCATCTTTGGTTTGACTGTGTACAAGAAATTAAGTTTAGCTGCCCTCCTGTGGAAACAGTTTTATCACAAGGGGAAGAGGGAATAATCTTGTGGATTAATAGCAACTGTTTAAAAAAAAAAAGCAACACAGCACTGAAAAAAATAAAATAATTTATTGTTTTTACAACTGGTATGTGAACGGATGTAATGAATTTATTTATTCTTATTTAACAAAATACCAATTGTGCAAATTCTATATTTAAAATGTTTTGCTATCGTCTCTGTCTCTTTTTCTGGCTCTCTTTTAATTTATGCTTCAGAATTGTGTTGAAAGTACACCTTGTGAGTTTACATAATATATGGCACTGGTCATTTTTTGTATGATTTTATTCAGAAGACTTTCTGCATGAACAGGAGTATGTGTGAATACACATGCATAGATGTATACTCTGCTGCTGCTGCCACCTTTTCCTTAGAGAAATAGTAGCTTTTTTAATTTGGTGGCACCTCGTGCTCCAAGCTCCTTGTTACACTTTAAAAAGCTCTCAATGAGCAATTCCCAAAGGTCTGCAGACCAAAAAAAGCCCTGTAATGGCTCCTGAAGTCAGAAAACGGACTGGTGTCTCAAAGGCACGTGCAGTTCGTGCTGGAGGCCTCAGTGATTGACCCCCAAAGCTGATCCTACCCCTTGCTTAAACTGTAGCAGAATTTCAGTAACTGGGAGTCCTCTCCATGGGAGTGAAGTTCCTCTGAGTTGCCAGCACTCTTCTCTCATGCAGCTTCTTATGTTTAAGTGACCACACTAAAGAGAAAGCTCCTGGGTGTCTCTATAAAATAGCTTGATAAACATATGATTTCGTTTATGAGGAATGAACCATTAAAAAAGCTGTTTTTTCCATGTTATCACTGTTTATATACATCTATAAATATGTATATATGGCTATAAAAAGTCAAAAGCCCAACTTGGAAGGTTTTGCAATGTTTTACTTAATTATATTTCAGCTCTTTGCACCATATCAGGCAAAGTTAGATGAGGGGGAAAAAAAAAAAAAAAAAAAAAAAGAAAAACCAGAAAAGGGTGTTTCCTAGAGAGGAATACCTGTTTGCTTCCACTTTTCTTCCAGTTCAACTAGTCCAGACCTCAAGGGAACTAGAACTGCGTGCACTGTGAGGGGAAAAATGTGATGTGGACAAACCTCCAGCTTTTCTGCAGTCAGTTCCTTTACCAATACAAATGGCTCTGCAAGGGCAGTACTACAGACTGCACATAAAGAGTTGCAAACTGCTGGAAGTCACCTTGCTCCCAGTGCCCACGTGCTCTGGAGTTAAATTCCAGCTCAGCCTCTCTTCTGCCACCCAGGCACTGCCCAAGGCCAGAGTCAGCTACCAGGCTTTAGAGGAATTAGGGATGGCCAGTGGGTGATGCTGCTTCTCTCAAGGCCCAATCCAAAATGCCAGGGAATACAGGCCTGGGCTTTGATATCTTAAGGGCTGGCTTTGAACAGGGTTTCATCATTAATTGTGGGCTTTCAGCAGTGTGTTCGGGTGAATGTTTCTCCTCATGCCATGCTGTTGCCACTGAGGAAGTGGAGCCTATAGCAAGAGGTAAAATTAGATTCTCTGGGCATATGCTGGAATTTTCAGGGGCAAAAAAAAAGTTACGTGTTTTGGAGTATTTTTTCCTTTTTTTTTCATGAAGTGATTTGATTTTTACAGAGCTGCCAGAGTGCCTCACTGCATTCATACTTGCCATGTGCAACATTTTCAAGGGTTTTTTCCCTGTGGGTGCCCTTATACTAACTTGTATAGGAAAGCTAGTTCAATTCTTGTTTCAAATAACATTGCAAATGCAGATGCTTCTGGTTTATTACACACACCAGCAATGTCTCTTAATGTAAAAGAGAGTATTAGGTCCTCAGCTGGCACCCCAAAAGGTGCTATGGGGCTTAGAAGGTTTAACCACAAGTTTTCAGGGATAAAATTTGAAAAGCCCTAAACACAGGTGAGTGGTGTAAGAGCTTCTCCCCACACCACGCCAAACATCCGCACACCATCCCACTGTGAGGCACAGGACAAAACTCACAGCATCTTTTGACCTGGAAGTTGTCTGTGGAGGCTCAGAGTCAGCATAAGGACAGTAAAATGCTCTCCACAAACATCAGCCTGGCCTAGACCACGTTCAGACACCCGTGGGTAAGTGCAGGTGCATGTTTTGTGTGTGCACTTGTGTATGTGAGCACTTGGCTCTCCATAACTTCCATTCACAGAGGAAAAAAGGTTACACTGGGTTTAGTAATACCTACATAAATTTAGAGTTACTTCATGGCATCTGGCTTTGCTGGAGGTGCTTCAGACTTACACCACTGTGACAGCATAGTTTTTGCTTTATTTATAGTAACTGGTTTACACAATTTATCATGTGAACTGTGAAATCTGCAAATAGATTATCTTATGAAACAGTGACAGGCATAAAGGCATTGTTAAAATCCCATCAGATACAGGAAATTATGTGCTGAATTAAGTAAGTTGGAGACAGGGCATAATTCTGTAGAGCAAGAAGTTTAACTTCTATTGCCAGGTCATCTGCTTAGCATCAGATAAGAGAAAATGAACAAGGTGTTGCAGGCAAGACTAAGGGGAAAGCACAAAGTTTGGGTTTGCTTCATTTACTTCACATGCCTCTGTGCACTCTTGGTGTCAGCATATTGTGGGAAGTCACTTTGTCACCTGGCTGAAATACCAGTACCCTTTCAGAAAACCAAGATATGTGTCACAAAACTCATTTTTCATCCTAGTCTGTGTCTAACCAGAGGGAGTTAATATTTTTAGAGCACCACTGTGTCAGCCAGTTTACATCATAAAAATATGTTATGCAAAATATAAATTCATTTGAACTGAATTGTGCGAGGTCTACACTGTACAATGACACACAGAAGGCCAATATTTTGTTTTGTAAACTATTACGTATGTATAATTTACCAGTTGTAATCTTAAAACACTTGACTCTGTGATTTCAGTAAAAGTAATAAATACAAACTGTATCATAGGTCCAAAATATTTGTTTATATGGTATATTTGGGACCTCTGCTCTTTGTGCCCCACTGCAAGCAGATGAGCATAAAGATCTTGAGCACAAATTTAAGACATAAATATTCTTTATGTGAACACTGCTTTTTAGTTGTGGTGGGGTGGAGTTCTAAAGTGTTTTGGGGAGTTGTGAAACAGCAGGAAAGGGCAGAAGGTGGTGTTTGTTTTAAGATCATAATCTAAGCCAATCTCAGCACAATAAAGACCTGCCAGAAGGGATGGTGTGGTGAACTCTGTGTGCTGAGGTGGTGGCATAGAAGGGTGAGAAGGTTTTTTTGGTGAGATAGAGCTGCAGATACTCCAGTTGAAGTGTGGCTCTTCAGAGGCATTGTCACAAAAATTTACTTTTCTAGTAGAACCGTATCATTCATTTTTCATGGTGATTTCTTGCTTATCCTTTCACATTCCACAACACTACATTGGGAGTTTTTCTTCTTCCCAAAAACGGTGCTTTCCAAAAAGATATTCTTCCCAAAAGTAAAAGCAAACATATCCTGTCTAAATCTTACCCCATGTGCATGTGTAATCTATTGATTGCTGGCATATTTATGAATTTGGGATTTTGCCTTTTATTAACTTGGAGGTTTTGCTTTCCTGTGCTTTACAAATTGTCAATGAAATTGGCTTTTATTTACCGAAACAGTTTATATATGCCTAGGAACAGCTTTTCTTTCTAGGCTGTTAAACAATGGCAGTGCAGCTTTAGAGAGCTGTCAGTACCTACAGAGGGGCCCAAGCTCTTTACAAAAAGTGTTACCACCACAGGCATACATCAGTGCCTCATCCACAGCTTTGCATGACAAGCTGCAGTGTCACTGTGATCATGGCAGGTCCTGTCTTCCCGAAATTCCATTTTCATTTCCCACTTTGGAGTTTGCAGTAGCTCAGAGAAAGCCATTACTGGCAAGGGAAATCCATTGGTGTAGAAATCAAATGGAGCAGACACAGCATTACAGACTTTGCCAAATGTCCAGTGCTGCCATAATCCCGTTACTGTGCACTGTTCTGTATCAGGAAGATGAACTCATTCTCTCTCAATGCATTTTCCACCTCATCATATTGTGACATTTCACCTCTTCAGAAACTATCTGTAATTACATGTGAGGAGGGAGATCTTTATTCCCAAGATTTTCAACTTGTAGACCCAAATCTCATTTTTAGGTGGAGATGCAATATGGATTTGATCCAATTTCAGTATTCTAGCCAAATCAATCTTTTTTTTTTTTTTAAGGAAAAACAAACCAACAACAACATCAGTTTTGGAAACCTCCAAGTACATCCAGTAAACTAAAAAATGTACAAGTCTTTCCATATCGCTTATGTTGTTACCTCATTCTCCAGGACTCTGTGAAGTTTAAAGCAATAAATCCATCATACTTAGACCACGCACCATTCTAAGTTGACCCAAGAGTAAGTGCATGGGAAAAATAATTTAACAAAAGCCAAGACAAGAATATTGTTTTCCACGCTTGGAGGGCCAGGGTGGCAATCTCTTTGCTTTCCCTTGATTATTCTGGGGAAAAAACCCACATCTAAGTGAAAACTCACAGACGTTTTCTTAAGCAGCTGCTCGAGAAGGCTTTGTTGTAGCAATCTAAGGCTGAGCTTATTAAAACAGCCATTTTGGCCATTGCCACCGTAGCGACTGCTCCAAGTGTTGCTGAAGAAATATAGTGAGACAAGGAAGTTGGATGAAATTCTGGAACACGTAGGTGTGGGAGAAAGAAGGGTGAAGAGCCCTTCCTCCTTTTGAGCTTTAAGCTGCTGGGTAGAAGGTGCTGTGCCCTCCCTGATGGGATGCCTCCCATGCCCACGAAACATTTCGCTTATGATCAAAAGCCAAATGCCCTGGTGAGGTTTGCAGATGTGAATTCAGCCCTAGTAACCATACGCACGTGTTAGTGCAAATAAACTACATTTGGGGGGGAAAAAACGTGCAAACCACACCTGACTGGCAATGCAGCAGAGAGAACCATTGGAAAGCAACCCTGTAAAGCCATGGAGGTACCAGAGGAACATCACACTGAGCACCAGGACGGTCCTGCCATGCCCCAGAGCATCGGGGAGTTCACATCTTGAAATAGTTGAGAGCTGGCAGCAGGCCACCCATGCAAGGGCTGAGATGGCAGCTGCCCAACAAACAAGGCTTGGTTACCTAGTAAAGGTGGTCTGTAAGTAAAGGGGAACAAAAATTACACTGGCAACTTTCCGAGAGCACTTTAAAGTGGTCGAGTTGAGGCCGGGCCCTGCCCACTGGAAGCGGGCCTTTGCCGAAGGCCTCGCTGCGCTAGGCCGGGCTTTGTCCAGAACAAACAGCGCCGGGTGCATTCTGTGTGGGCTGGGAGGAATGTTTTCTCACTGATATTTATGTGGCATGCTAAGATCTGACAGCCATCCAGAGGGGAGTTTGGGGCCAGGATTTCATTTTAAATACATGCTGCACACGGAGGAAGGAAAGCAACATGCAATGGCATTGCTTGCAAGGGGCGACCCGAGCAGCAGAGCCGAGACAGGCTCTGTGTGGCGAACCAGAGATAGAGGTTGTTTCAACAGGAATTCGAGCTATGAAAGGATTTAAGGGGAAATTACCAACCAGTCTGGCATTCAGATGCCAAAATACACAGGCAGACTTGGCTGCACAGGCACGCTGTAATGCTCCTCAGCTTGGTTTCAAAGGGAGAAGGGAAGTGGCCGGACCTGGCTGTGGAAACCTCAGCCTCTCCATCCACCCAGGGAATAAAAAATCTCCATCACAACACCACCCTTTTGTAGGGATCAAATCAAACTCTGAAGAAGTTATATGAAGAACTTTTCCTTCAGACAACAGAAGAAAGAGCCAAAAGATGCTTTGCTTCCCTCTCCACCAGAATATTTAGTATTTTGGGATGAGTTTGCTGTGCATTTTTGGCTATTTTTCCCCCCAAAACAGGCCAGGTAGAGATGAAGCTAGAACCTAAGGCAAGTTGTGATGTTGCTGTGGAACAGCTTTGCCTCCAGAAGGTTTCTGCCTGCCTCAGCCTGCTCAAGGCTTTCCCAGTATGGCTCCAGTCTCAAGCTCCTCTTCCCCAGAGCCCACATCTTCTACCCCTGGAGCCATTTCCTTTGGCTGCATTCATATAATGCATATTTAAATCATCACCTGGTTTGCTTTCAGAGCTGGTCAGGTTTCTAGAAATATGGAAGAGAGGATGTCTAATACCAAGTAGATTAGGAAAAAGAACCACCTCAGAAAAAAAATAAATAAGGAGGTGTAGTTACTTCTCATTTACAACTACAAAAGAGAAGAAGGGAAAAGCGCCAAGAAGGAAGAGTATCTATGAACTGTATCTCTTCTCTCTTGAATCTGGATGTAAGCCATAACCAGGCAGCATCCAAAAACTTTGGAAAACTCAGGGAGTTAATTTAGATCACACATAACTCAATATCTTGGGCTAAGCTTTAACATATAAACCAGAACAGCTAAAATAAGAGAATAGAGCAGTGATAGAGGAAAAAATACTCTCATTTTCATTAAGATAAAGCAAGGAGGGAGAATTAACTGAGAGCCCAGACAGTTTAAGATAATTTTATACAAGGTTACACTTTATAGATAAATATAAGGAAAAAAAAAATTGATTCCAAAAGGATAAATATGGATTTCTGTTAGAAGCAGTAGCTGAAGAATTCATAGCCCATTTTTTATGAGAACGTGGATATTGTTACTAACAAACTGAAGGCTGCAGCCCAGACGGGTCTAACATTTTAAGCCTTTTTAAAGCCTAGTTGATTTATTTAATTAGATATTCCAGGAGGCTCTACTCCTGCATGGAAGCAATGGTAGCTGCTATATGCATTACAAGTCATGAAGGGGTGGGAGTGAGTCAGTCACTCCTGATGTACCTCTGAACGTAACACTGGCTTTCAGAGCAAAGGGCTAGCAGGGAAAGTAGAATTTCTCTGTACACTTGCCCAGGCCAGGAAGATGCACCTCAGAGACACAGGATTTACACATCAGCTTGATTAACAAGATTAACCCCAAGGGCTCTTGGTTAAAAGAAGAAGCCTGGGACCAGGGTGAGGGTCCCAGCTGAAGCTGCATCATGACCATGGGTTGCAAAGGCTCCTTAAGGCACGATGTAGGTGCTGACCCCAGAAATTTGTGAGGGTGAAGGGATAAATCTTGCCTGGGAGCCAGTCCTTGAGCAGGGGTGTGAGGCCAATTCACCTGACTTGGTCCTGTGAGTAAATCATTTGGGACACAGCTCTAAGCACTGCAGGGAAGTAGCTGGGGGACCACAAAAACTACATTGGTGTCTATATGGCAACAGACAGAGGTTATTTTAGCAGTGTGAAATGTTTTTGGATTCCAACAGCACGCAAGTAATGCCAGAGTAATTTGCCAGTGACAATAATGTGTGGTGTAATGCTGAAGATGAAAAGCCTTCAGCTGGGTTTGACCCAGCATAAACCATCCCTGGGTTCTACTCCAGTTGTTTGCAGTGTTTATCAACTATATCTGGGTTTTTTATCTGGGTAGTATCCATCACTTGAATAGAGATAAATTATTTCTACAATTAGACTTACACTTAAAATGTAACTTTTATTTCTAAATCATTCCAGTGAATTTGTAAATCCCATCCCTAAAGCTTTTGAAAAACATACTCTTTTTTTACTCTGCTATTTAACACCATTTGGCTGTGGCTCCAGCCAAAACCTGAAATCCCACGCAAGGCAGATTATGTTCGGCTCTCTGGCTGTCTGTGTATTTTCCTCTTCTATGTACCTTACAAGCCAAAGCCTGAATTTAGCCCTAAAAGCATATCCTGAGCATACACTCAGGAGACCACATTCAGGATCCTGCCACCCGTCATATTGGACTGATGGATTCTACCAGGATTGGTAGTAAAACCATCGTTTCAAAAATGGCTCTTTACTTAAAGCCTTTCTTTTGTTGTTTTAATGGTATAGTAGTTATGGCAACTGCTTCCTGCCACCTCTGCTGCCAAAAGCCACAATCCATCCATGAAAAAGAGCTCCTCCATCCAAACACATATTTCAGTGGACAGCAGCATTCCCTGGCTGGAGCACACTCTTCCCTTCCCTTCTGCCAAACAAAATGTGTAACGAATGTGAGCTAAGAGTGAGGAATTAAGTGAACTCCTTACAAATTACTTTGTATTTTTACACATACATGGAAGAGACAAGAAATAAGAACACCTCTCAGGGAGGGTATGGGGGAGAAACGGGTAGTGAACCCCCAGGGCTGTTCAATGAAAGAAAATGTTTTCTTTTCTTAGAACATGCTTGGAATTCAAACTCTTAAAAGTCTTGGCATAATACTAATTAAAAATTTGGTGAGTTATTTCCCCTTTTCCCTTAGTTTTATTCCACCTTCAAGGTCAGCGGCAGGATTCCTCAAGTCTGGGGTATTTCCTGCACGATGATCAAAGTTTGCTGTATGAATTTGAAAATAAAATGTTCCCATTCTTTGCTGGTCCCATAACTCTCTTTCTCTGGGCAGTTCTTCCTGGTCTTGACACAAAATAAGTCTTAAATTTCTTGTTTGACAACATAGTTTTAGAAAAGCTTTACAATTGCTTTCATAGGCCATATTAATAACTATTATTTTCCCTCCCTAGGTGTGATTCAATGCAATGTGGATCTTGCTTGTCTTTCCCTTGCTTTGTCGGCTGTGACCTTTCACCACTCAGAAAATAATTAGTACATTTTCCAGCAGATAGCTGGATGTTTTCATGCGCTCTTATTATGGGAAAACATTGTAACAGAGCACTGGAGCAAACAGCTCAACATGCTGTTCTTTCAAGCCCCTGTGCAGCAAATGAACTTAAATTTACAAGAATGTCAAAAATTGAGGGAATCAAGAGTGAGCAGCTGCTTATAAAGCAGGAATTCTCTAATATGGACTGAATTTGAAAGTTTTCTCAAAATGCACCGCAACCATCATGATTCAAGTCCCTTGGAGAATTTTGGCTGCCTGTGAGAAGATAAGGCATGAGTTCCAGGTCTAATTAGGCATTGCACGCATTGGGGTCATTAATGATTTCCACCACAGTAGCTTCAGCCAACGAGATATTTTGCAAACAAATGGCAGAAGCACAGTGTGGGCACCCAAACACACATACAGTACACAAGCTGGAAATCATGGGAAATAGAAGGGAAGGTAACAGCAGAGACATGGATCCAATTCAAAATTTGAGGTCAATGTTATCAGCTTTACTTCCAGGTTCAGCAACACGTTGCAGCAACAGGAGAACCAAAAGAAATGAGAAAAGCAAAGCTCATACATATGATGCCATGAAATAAATGGATGTTTGCATTTCCAAGGATTGACTGATTAATTCATTGCTTGGATTTTCTCCCAAGTAAGTTATGCTGGGTTGACCCAGGCCTAGCCTAGCTAAAAGATAGTGCTGCCATTCAAAGCCTAATCCTAACCAAATATCCCCAAGTTCCCCTTAACCGTGAAGCTGAGCTGCAAGATTTCAGAATTTGTCTAGCCTTGCACAGGTCAAATGAAGTGGTGACAAATAGGCACCAGAAGATATCCTTCCCCCTGTTTCCCTGCTGAAGCAACTGGAAGACATAAAAGTCATAATTATCCTGGTTTAAGTCACACAGTGAGCAGAACCACAGCCAGGAATGTACCGTGGGCTTCTAGGCTCCAAAATAGTGATACAAAACAACTGTTCCTCTGTTGCCAGGATTTTTTACAGCTGCTTTCAGCATCAGGTTTACATTCGCAGTTATTTTTTCATTCCAGTCACCTCTTGCAGCTGCATCCACAGAAGCAGCTCCACACTGCAGACAGGAGCACTGGCCCTGCCTACAGCACCTTTAATTAGTCAAGCTAGGTATCTTTGGTAATTGACAGAGAATCCCGGAATCACTGAGGTTGGAGAAGACCTCCAAGGCCATCGAGTCCAAGCTGTGTCTGATCACCACCTTGTCACCAGCCCAGAGCACTGAGTGCCATGTCCAGGACTTCCTTGGAGGTTCCAGGGATGGGCACTCCACACCTCCTGGGCAGCCCCTGCCAAGGCCTGAGCACCCTTTCCAGGAAGAAATTCCTCCTGATGTCCAACCTGAGCTTCCTCTGGCACGGCCTGAGGCCGTTCCCTCTCCTCCTGTCCCTGTTCCCTGGGAGCAGAGCCCGTTCCCCCCAGCTGTCCCCTCCTGTCAGGGAGTTGTGCAGAGCCACGAGGTCCCCCTGAGCCTCCTTTTCTCCAGGCTGAGCCCCTTTCCCAGCTCCGTTCCCTTCCCTAGACATGATCGAGCCCCTCCATGTCCTTCTTGTAGTGTGGGACCCAGAATTGCTCAACTTGGTTTCGTCTGCAACTGACTGAGGCTGCACTCAACCCCCTCATCCAGATCATCAATAAAGATATTANGGAAGGAGCTGGCTGGAACAGCAGAAGGAAGAGAGAAGGAGAGCAGAGGCACTGAGTGTACAGACCAGCTGCTGGCATAAATGGACAGACCCTGAGAGCTGTGTGGAGCTGCCTGTGGGAGGCAATATAGAGACTTTTGAATATCAAGGTGCTGGTGTGTGAAGCCTTCTGAAAAGTATGAGAGACCTTTAGATAACGAGGTGCTGATGCTTGGAGCCCCCTGAGGTTTTTGGGGAGGCCCTCTGAGTGTCGTTCTGTCTCGACTGTCACATAGCGATTTGGCTGTCTTGACAACCTTAAAAAGCAGGCACCTAAGAGGTACAATGCTTGTGGCTTTTGCCACTGACATTAGTATCAGATGAACAGCGCCCCACAGGCTCTTGCTTCTTCCCAGTGGTCTAGGTCCTTATAGATGGAACCTGTGTCTCCCTTTGACCAGAGAAATCCATCCCTGGGCTCAGACTGCTCTACAGGCTACATTATGGAACAATGGCTGACTTTTCTGGAAGTAGATCTATGAAGACAAACACTGCTGTCATAATTTATTCCAGTGGCATGCTGTCTGCCAAGGCTGCATTACACTGCTCCTGTTTATTTATTTTTTTAAAGCCTAAATATATAAAATCGTTGCAACTGCTTAATGGACTTTCAAGAATGTAAAAAAAAATATTTTGACACTGGGGAAGGGATTTCTCCCAGGACTTTTGGATGTGCCTCTGAACAGTGTTTATAGGTTCCTTTTGGATTCAGCAGGGAGAGGATGGGCACTTCACTCATGCTCTTCTTTCCAGCCCGCAGTGGATGTCTGTAGTGGGTCAGCTGCATTGCGCATTCCAAATGTGTGTTCCTTTCCAGTGACAAAGGGACACGGGGTCCAGATGCAGACAGCCACAATGCAGATGTCTGAGGCTGAGCAAGATGGACCTCATTCCAGGTCTCAAAGGGCTCAAAGTGCTTGGGAGCAGTATCCTGTTTCCAAAGAGTTTTCAAGCAAGAGCTGAGTTCCAAGTGGCCATGATTCATTCCAAAAATTGACTGGATGAAGGCAGGTTTGTTCTGCAGCATTTTTTTTCACTGAGCTACCATTGAGGGAATTCGTAATGTTCCAGTTCAGCCTCTATTCCCTCCCTATCATCCCTCCCCTTGATGTCCTCCAGCTCTTACTTCACTGCTAAGTTATCTTCAAGGCCATAGTAAGAAACTGTCCCTCCTCTCTGCTATAGAAAATATCTGCAGTACATTCAAATCCCCTCAGAATGTGAACGTTGCAATGATTGTCAGAAAAATGCTTTGCTCACCTACTCCTGCCCAAAATATCTTCCTGTGGAGTGACCTAATTTTTAGGCTGTGACTTATTTTAATTTTTTTTTTAATTATTAAAATATGAAGTGGTTTAAAATCAAATTAGGAAGGTCTTGGAGAGATGCACAAGTATTTGCTTCGCTTGGCCTTGATACACAGCTTCAAAATTGTAACTACAGAGCTTTTAGAGTCAATCATTGAGTTCTGTATGTGCAGTGGTTATTAGAACTCAGCATCCCTATTGCACATCCAATATTGGCAAGCCTTCAGCTTCAATGAGCTGTGAGATCCAAGATGTGACCATGAAATACACAGAGGCCTTGACTGCTCTGCATTGTGCAGAATCCCCCCGTGAGGAACTCTTGTTGCTGTGCTACCAGCACAAAGGGAACGCAGCTCCTCACCTATTTGCTGTGTGTGTACTTCCACTGTCTCTCCTCTTTTGCCTTCTTTACTCCATGGTGAATAAATGTAATCGAGCCAGCTGCTGCTTTCATGTCTGTGCAGTTTTTCTGCAGGTGGCACTCAGTACTCTTGAATGTGCTCCAGCTCATTCCCTGAAGAAAACCCCAACATCCAAGCCTCTTATTTTGATTATAACCAAATAGCTGGCAGTAAGAAAGGCAGAAGTGAGTGAATTACTGAACTCATGGAGTGGACAAGCTTTGGAGCAACTGGTGCAAATTTTTGTGTCTGGTTCCTGGGAAGCTTCTTTTTATCCTCCTACTTTAGCTGCAGTTTTACAGGCAACCACATTCAAAAGAGGAGCCTCATAAAAAGGGGAGTCAAATATTTGTGGAAGGTGTTGGATCTCTCAGCTTCTTTTGCTACCCAAATGATTTCTGCTCCAAGCAAAGGTGGTGCTCAGTGTTCTTTCATTTGTATCGTTTATTATTAACATGTATTTGATTAAAAACATGGAACTGAAGTAATTGTAGAAAATTACTCCCACAGGATGTAAGGATTCCTCCTCTAGCATTTTCTGTGAACACTCTAATCTTTTATGGTTTGGCATAAATTAGAGGCAACTTCTGAGTTTTTAGAGGTTATAAATATGAAAGGTTTGGGTGTTTTTTTTCCTCCTTCAACTATTACATCATAAAATGACAAGTAACTAGCAAAAACATGTCTTGTTCTCCCTATTGCAGAAAATAAGCTAATTTAACAAATCAAAATAATCATCCCCACCCATTAAAAAAGGTAGTGACAATCTTTCTAACACTTGTCATTGCATGTAGCTCCACAGGCTTTGGTGGGATGGCTCCACATTGCACCCACATAAATAAAAATACCTTGGGCCTAATAACCACAGATTTATAAAGGTCAATGTACAGCTTCTAAAGAAACAAATATTTTAAGATAAATAAGAGTGCCTAACTTCTGGGTAATTTTAACCCATTTTCACAGCCCACCGAATGTCACATTGTCATGTTTACAAAAACATGAATGCTTTCATGTGGGTCTAGGAGAGTCATATTTGCAGTGCAAAGTTTACCTGCTTGTATAAAAGTCTCCCCAGTTTTCCTGTCGGTCCAACATAGAATTATCTAAAATGATTCCTACTTTTGCACACAAAATTACAGAATTAAGCTAGTGAGCTATTTCTGAGTATCATTAGCAAATTTTGTGTGTGGGTGCCTGCGAAGAGGACTAAAGGTTGTTTAGTGCCATCTTTTGGGTGGTCCTAATACTACAGAACAGCTTAATCAAAGCAATTATAGATTTGCCACCATTTCTGTGCCTAGGAAGCCACGTGTTACTTGTTTCTAGAGAGTGTGGGGATGACAAAAACTCAATGAGAGCAGGCATTGCTGAGAGTTTTTCCATGCTGCATAAAGAACCACCCCCTCCAGCCCCTTCTTAGCACACAAATCCCCAAATCCCCAGCAGCAAAATATTTTCCTATTTAGAAACACTGGGGTTTTTCCAGCTTTGGCCAATGTTCATGCTATTTTATAAGATAATTATCTGTGTGTTCAGTCACACCCTATAGCACCAAATTTCTTTCCCCTGCCTCTCAACGTAAGATCGACAATAAACTCACTCATTTAATTGTTTATCTTCTGTCTTTATTCAATATTCCTTGCCGGCCCTAAAAGTAGATCTATGTCAAAACCAGACAAAATCTGAGCATTCAAAACTCCAACTTAACACCTGCTCTGACAACGTGGAATTAAAAGTGCTTATAAAATATTGCTCTTATGGCACCTGGTACATGATAATTACCAGGTTATTACATGATAAATCTAGTCAGAAACCAATGGTTTTAACAGGTTTCTAAATAGGATTAGATTGCAGTGTCCCTTTGAAAAGGTCTGCGGTCAACTAATACCACCCTAGGCAAGAAGAAATGGAGTGTACTGAAGTAGGTAATGCTTTCCTTTTGCCTTAATGGCATGAGAGGGCTTTCTACCCCAACTCCTGGACAAATGAGACACTTCCCACAGCAAAGCCTAATTTCACCTGGCAGGGAGAGCACAGGGCTTGCAGGTAGCTGGGCTTTGGTGGCCCTCAGGAGCACAAAGAGCAGGTCAGGGTTTGTCCTGTGTTCCCTCACCCAGAGGCAGCACGCACAGAGCCAAAGGAATTACTCATGTGTGGAAAAGCATTTATCTACAGCACTTGGCCCTGGAGTCTAGAACACCAGCTGATCCTTTTTGTGCTATCTGTGAGGGTTGAAAAGACATACAGAGAAAAATTTTGGACAAGGCAGCCTCTCCAGTAAAATGCTGATGTCTGTAATTAAACTTATCTCTGTGTGGTAATGTTCCCCAGGCACTGCTTCCTGCTCCAAGTGCTCGTTGGAGGCTTTCTGGAAGTGTCAGAAGGTTTGCATTCCCCTACTCTTGGATAATCAAAACTGCTTGCAAATTTGTTTGCGTGTTGAAACCAGCTCAGGCAGGGAGTTTATGCATGGATGGTTTGCAGCATTTTAGGGACATGGGTCTGGAAGCTGCTTCCTTCACCAGTGCATCCTTTCCTCTGCTGGGGTAGGACATAGATACATGTAATTCAGTCCTGAAATTAATCAGATTCAATTTTACAGCTCTCTGTCTCCATCCCTCCTGCTGGAAAACACATCTACACGTGCCCTCCCTGAAGCAAAGATCACGAGTTAATGTTGTCACTTCTTGCAGTTTCTGAGTGCCTGATGTCATAGCTGGAGTGTTTATAGCTTTTCAATTTGTTTCCGACACCATGTTTGAGTTTGGATCCTTTTGAGGAGGTAAAAAGAGAATATTTTTCTTGGAGAGCTTTGAAATCCAAATTGCAAAGCTGGCAGGGCCCTCTCAGTTAAATTTGGGTTCACTTTTCTGCCTTATTAGCAGTTTCTTTGCACAACCTATTTTAGCTGGTGTATTTACCATATAAAGCAAAGCCAGCTCAGCTGGCATCACTAGAACTATATAAATGTATGTTTTTATAAAGTGGAAACTTTTTACCTGTTTGCTAAAATACCTGATGATGCTTTGGTTTTTAAAAGTGTGCTCTATGTGACAGCTGTGCATATTTGCACTGGAGCTGGGATTTTTATACCACACTCAGTTAATAAATGGTATTGATCAACAGCTTCTGAGATTTTTAAATCATCAAGAAAGGAAAAGTGGGTGAGGGAAGCTTGGAAGTTGTGCTGATCTATTCTGGGACCTTGGAGGTCTCAGAGAAGGGGCTTCCCTAGACGGCTTTGAAGACACATAACATACAAGCAGAACGGTTATTGGAATAATTGGAATGTCAGCCTCAGAAGTCCAAGAAGTCCCCTCCAGTCCATATCCCTTGTTAAATCCCACACTGAATGGGGACCAGCCCTGCTCCTGCCAGTGCACCCCTGAGGAACAGCGCATCAGCAGCCACATGAGCTCAACCTCCCCTGAGCCCAAACCAGCCCGGATCAGCCACAAAGAGGATTCTGTGTCCTCTTCCCCCACTTGCATTTCCCAAAGGACATGCAGATGTCCCTCTGCCCACTGTGCAGCTGTGGCAGCCAGAGCCAGCTGCAACCCAAAGAATTGGGGATTGCCTCAGCTGTGTTCCCCACGGACCCAAATGGGGCACCAGAGCCGGGCCTGTTTCCCAGCAGGAGAGGGCAGTGCCAGCAGGGAAGGGGACATGATGCCCACCTTCCAGTCACGTTCATCTTATGGTGATTGAGGATGGCTGAGCTTGTGCAGGCAATTCGATTAATTATTCTGATAACAAATATCCCATGTGAAACAATGATGCATCTCTCTGCCTGCAATAGTTTAACAGCCTATGTAAATACATTTGGAATTAAAATTTATAATCCTCTGATGAAAGTGAAGGTGGAAAACAACTATGAGAGAATGAGTCAAAATACCGAGATTAACTGTTAGATAGAATAATAACGGGAAAAGCTTTCCCCAGGCCTGTTTTACCCCTTTCCTCTCTTCTTAGGGCCATGACAGCAAGGGCTTTGCATAAGGGTTTGCAGATCAAAGCAAGAGGAGAAATTGAGTGATGGTGACTGGAAGTTCCATGTTTTGTCAACTGACTTTTAGATGTTTGGTCTTACACAGCAGCAATGTTTCTTGCAGAAGACCTAGGGGCAACAAGAGTGAAAACACAAATTTGGTTCGCCTTGGTTTACTACTGTCTGTTTATTTCCTGCTATGTCTGTGGGATAAACTGACATGGGGGATGGATGGGTGTTTTGTTTGAAAAACTTCATTTCTTATAGAAGACACTGCACATGCTTCCTCTTGATACCATTTGTAAACAGAGCATTTCAGCCAAGTTTTTCTGAAGCTTTCGAGCCTGTGAGGGGTTAGCATGATGCTGGGAGTTAAGCCTGACTATAAATATTCCCAGGAGGGCGGCCTACGTGTCTGCCAAGTCCCCTTTGTTCCCATTTTGTGCCCCAGCTCTGCATCCCATTGCTGCAGAGGGAGCGGCTCCTCTTCACATTTCTAGACACTTTTTATAAGGTATATCAGCATTATATGGGCTCTGGTCAGAAAGAATGACCAGCATGTCCAGGACAGCATGGAAATCTTAGGGGACAGTGGCTTTGGAATGAGTGTGGCATGACACAGAGAAATCTCAAAGGTAAAAAATTATTAATAGATGCAGGGATGACTTTTCATTAGGAGGAATTCCATGGAAACTGTATCATGTCTTGCAGTGCTTGTGAAATCCTCCATCCACAGGAGAAAGGGAGGGATCTGTTGAAATCCCAGTGTGATAAAAATATCAAAATGTCAGTGGAGCTCAGGGCACTATGAATGTGCTCCTTGCCATTTGCCAAGGGACTTCGGAGCCGTTGTTAAAGCTATCTTTAACTTCTGAAACACTTTTAAAGCAGACATGCCATAATGCAGCATTTTGTTTTGCCTGATTGCTTTTATTTGAACCCTGGCAGTTGTTTTGACCATGAAAATTCAGATTTAGGCCAGCTGTTGACAAGAAATTTAGATAGTGGTGGAAATTTTCCAGTGGGAATATGTCTGCTACCAGAAAGCAAGACACAAAGTCAGACCTCAACAGTCTTTTAAACCACTTATTGTGGATTTATGTGGGATATGGACAGGTCTGAATTCACATTCTCATGTAAACCTCCTTCTTTTTAAATAGCAAAGTATTTGACTCAAGCAGCCTGAAGTGTCAGTCCAAGTTCCTGCTGAATCCCATTTTGGTAAAAGATTATAAAGGAAAGTAGAAAGAATTGGGAGCAGCTCATTTTGAGTGCACACAGGCCTACATCAGCTATTTAGCAAGAAAATTTGGGGGCTGCCCAAATTTCTGCACCTATTTTTTTAAAGCAACTTTGATAATCAGTAATGTAAAAGCAGAAATTACAGAGAAACGCATCACCACATTAAATCCCATTAAATCCCATGATTCTCCTCCAACATAAAAATGTGTACTTCTCATTAAAGTGATGATGGACACGGTTTTGCTTTTCCCCTTTTCTGCTGATTATCAAAAGAGGCAAAATTAGAGGTTTTCTCTCTTAACCCTCTTATCCTACTAAAAAAAACAACTGTTAATGACCACAAAATGAACAATAAATGGAAAGATATAAATTAATCATGCATAACACAAAGACATCATAGAGAAACAACCTCCAGAAATAATCTTGGAAGTGTTTTTCAGAGGACTTCTTCAACAGCATCAGGTCTGTTATCCCCCATTCAATGGGCCTGATGTGCCATCTGCTGTTTTAATTCTAATTTCATTTTAACAGTTTTTGAAAGAAGCAATCATTGCCGCATCGAAACAAATAAGGTTGGGGTGGGTTTTGCGTTGCCTTTTTTTTTTTTTTTAATTTTAGAAGCAGTCATTATTGCAAACTGTGGTGAAGAAATTAAAGCTTCAGTATTGTTAATCCCGCTCAGAGACCCACAGCACTTCGGTCTGAGCCACAAAACCTGTTCTTGCAGAGCAAAATACTATGATCTGACTCAAAAACGATGATGTGATGGCGCTATCTGGTGGCGTACTTGGAATTATGCTGTCCTGTACTCCTGACAGGATTCGGTTTCTTCCTCCAAGCAATAGAAATTTCTTTAAAAAGACCAATTTTATGCCTTTTCTGGGTCTTTCTCTAAGTGAAATCCTGAAAAAGGTCAGTGTGTTTCTTTCTAAGTCTTGATTCACACAAACTGTGATTGGAGCTGGCCCAGATTTGGTACAATATAGATTAAAAATACATATACAGAGGTTTCAGTGGCCTGAATAATCCAGCTAAACTCACGGGGGTTGTTCACAGGAAGCAAATCAAGTACTTACAAGATGATCCAGGTGGTGATCCAGGTGTGACAGGCAGCAAACCTGTTGTAAATGTTCCTTCCCAACACGATTTGTGTTCAGGTAGTGCAACAGAACAGTTGAGTTCTTTGCTAAAACACTTCCCTGGATATTACATAAAGGCCAGGAAAACAACTGCCCTAAAGAGGGAACTGTAAAGCTCCCTGCTAAAATGTAAGCCTTTCCATCAGGAAAGCTGGGAGAGGAACCATGAAACTCTCCCATAACAAATTTTTTATAGGCGAGTGCCACCTGGTGGGATACAGTAAAGAGTTTTCAGCCTGAAAAAGCTGTTTTAAGGTGGTCAGGATCTTTTCAAATCACTGAATTAACATCAAAAACCAGCGGCAAAACCAAAGGTACATCTGGCAGCTGGGTGGATACACCCTTTGGTGGCCTGGCTCTGGTCCCTGCTTATCTATGAGTGACACTGATTACACTGACAGACAAGGAGATTTTCATCTTTTTAACTCATATATTTGCAAGAGTCTCTGTCTTGATCCAATGCAAGTTCAAAAATAATGAAGATGCTTTCCTTTCAATTCCACGTTTCTATTTCCAGGCTTTTAAACTGGTAATTCCCTAAATTAGGTATCACATGCAACACCAAATTAATTAACAGCATGAATGAAAGGTACCTTTCTTGTGTTCTATCCTAGAAAAAGCACAGCAGAGCTGGGCACACACAGATCCCAAAGGTAAGGGTAGAGATTGACACACATTTCAAAATCAAGTGAAAAATTAGTTGTAACTGAATGAATTTTTCTGCTGCTGATGTATTAATGGGCAGCAGTTGCAGCCTTTGGAAGTCAATCCAGCATTTCCTGCTGTGTCCCTAAGAAAATCCCACATTTGAGGCCTACTTCTGATTTTGCTCATCACTCTGTGGGACAAGAGCACTTTTGTTGAGCAAGTGGCTGGGAAATTGGGTTCATCTTTTCGGGGTTTTTTTGCACAACTTCAAACAATGTGCAATTCTAAACTTGCAAGATTTACAGAACGCCATGGGAAATGGATGTATTGTCAGAACTTAGCAGGCAGTCAGACTGTGCTATTGACACACACATGTGGTTCCAAGTTTGTCTGACATGGTTTAAATTAGTAAGAAAAGCCTCAGGGTTATTAGATTTAGTGGCATAAATGGGACGCTCCAGCCCAAGAAAACAGTGGATACATATAATTTTAGAAATATTTGCCCTATCCTGAGATTTTGTTCCTTCTGTTTTCAGCCCGAGTTTTATACTTGTATTAAATGATATGTTGACAGACACACACACAAGCATCTTTGTTTAATTGGGAAGCCCAGGAGTTGTCACCAACAGGTACACACATTCTGGTTTTATTCACACATTTGCTCACCACTTCTTTGCCCTCTTTCTCCAAGAAGGCCTCCAGAAGCAGAAAGCTGGGACTGTGCACATAAAGAATTAAGGGGATTAGCAGAACCACCATGCTTGGGTTATGCCTTCAAAGCAAAATATTGGCTGCACCTACGTAAATGCCTCTGTTTAAGTGATTGGAAAGGAACCATTTCCCAGAAGTACAGGTGCATGACCGACTGCAGCTATTAGAGCCGAGAAAGGGCAGGAATTGCTTGGAAAAGGGGGAAGGGGGGGAATTAACAATGAAAAAAAAATTTTTTTAAAGGAAGAAAACTAGAAGGAAAAGCCACGAAGGCGAACAGGGATGTGTCCCCACCCTCCCCCGCCCCAGGAGCTCCGGACCGTCCCCCTGCCGCTCCCGGAGCCCCGCGGGGCGGGGGACGGACCCGCAGCGCATCCAGGCGCTCCCACGAGAGATCCCCGCGGGGCGCCGCGCTCGGAGCCGGGCACAAAGCCCCCCGGGGCAGGGAAGGGGCGCAGCCCAGCCCGCTGCGGCAGCCGGGGGCCGACCCCGGGCCGTGTCGGTGCCGTCCCGCCCCGTCGGGGGCGGCGGGAGGGCGGCGCGGCGGGGGCCGCCCGCGGGCGCGTTACGCACGCAGTGATCTCAGCGGCGCGGGCGCGGCGGCAGCGCCGGGCTGGGGGCGGCACGGCCGGACCCCATAAAGGGCGGCGGCGAGCCCCACTCCCGCACTCACCCCGCACGGCGGAGGCGGACGGGCCCGCGGCGCTCCGCTCCGCAAAGCACGGGAGGCTCCTCGGCGCCCTGGAAGTGCAGGCGGGACCGTCCCGGGGCTGCCGGAGACTCGCCGGAGCGTCCTCCCCGCCCGCCGCTGCTGCAGCCGGGGAAGGCTGAGGAGGAGGAGGCGGGCAGGAGAAGCGGCAGCCAGAGCAAGACAGCAGACAAGAGGGACGGAGCGAGGGGCAGCGCTGCCCTCGCACAGCCGCGCTCCCCGGCATCGCCGCCGCGCCCCGGCCATGGGGAAGCCGACGCCGCCTCTGCAGTGACCGCGGGACGCGGCTCCCGCGCCGTGCGCCGCCGGCAGAAAGACTCAGACACCCCCCAAAACCTTGAAAGCAAAACCCCACATCTTCCATATCCGTTCCTATATAAAGTGAAATAAAGAGAGGAGAAGGGCTGCGCCGAGCGATGAGGAGCGGGGGGCGGCTGCCGGCGCTGGCGCCGGTGCTGGCAGCGCTGCTGGGGCTGTGCAGCGCCGAGCGCAGGGCGCTGGTGCTGCCGCGGCGCCTGGGCGCGCCCGGCGCCCGCGAGCGCTTCCGCCTGGAGGCCTTCGGGGAGCGCCTGACGCTGGAGCTGGAGCCCGACAGCAGCTTCCTGGCCCCGGACTTCACCCTGCAGTACCTGGGCGGGCCGCCGCCGCCGCCCGAGGACGACCTCTCCCGCTGCTTCTACTCCGGCACCGTGAACCGGGACCCCGGCTCGGCGGCCGCGCTCAGCCTGTGCGCGGGGCTGCGCGGCGCCTTCTCGCTGCGGGGCCGCCAGTACCTGATCCAGCCGGCTCCCGGCACCGCGCACCACCACGGGCCGCACCTCCTCCGCCTCCGCGGCGCCCCGCGGGCCGCCCCCGCCGCCCGCTGCGCCGTGGCCGAGGCGGGGGCCGCGGCGGAGGGGCCGCAGCCCGCCGAGCCCGCAGGTACCGTGGGGACGCCGCGCCGGCCTCCGCGGGGACGGGGAGGGCAAGGGAGGGATCTGGCGGGGATGCCCGGCCGGTGCTCGCCCCGCATCCCATCACGAGGCGCCCACCTGGGTGCGGGGATCGCACAGACATTGGGTCGGCATCTTGAGTATCCGTGGCTTTGGGCTTCTAAACGCTCTCTTGCTGTGCTCACCTGCGCTTTCCCTCCCCTCTTTTTTTTTTTTAACGCAGAAACGAGAAGCAGGAGGAAGAAGAGGTTCGTGTCCAGCCCCCGCTACGTGGAGACCATGCTGGTGGCCGACCAGTCCATGGCTGAGTTCCACGGCAGCGGGCTGAAGCACTACCTGCTGACCCTGCTCTCCGTGGCCGCCAAGCTGTACAAGCACCCCAGCATCCGCAACTCCATCAGCCTCGTGGTGGTGAAGGTCATGGTCATTTACGAGGAGCGCAAGGGCCCGGATATCTCCTCCAACGCCGCCCTGACTCTGAGGAACTTCTGCAGCTGGCAGAAGCAGCACAACCCGCCCAGCGACCGGCACGCCGAGCACTACGACACGGCCATCCTCTTCACCAGGCAGGTGAGGGACACCGAGGTCACATCCAGCCCCACGCCCACCGCTCCCTACCCTGGGAGGCCCCCTCTGCCAAGACACCTCTGAAAAAGTGTCCAGAGACAGTCGTGTGTCACCACAGCTTCACTGCAGTGAAGCAGGCTAAAAATTAGATGAGCTGCTTTTTGTTCTGTTCATTTTTTTTTCCTGTTTGCACCATGTCGGGTGAAGCTCACAGCTTGTACACTGTCCTTCTAAACTCACAGATTGTGCACTCTGTTCCTGCCCCATATATTTTTAGCAGGTTTCAGATGGAAATTATGCATTTCATTTCTACGTGTAACCCTCGCCTATGTTCCAGAGACAGATTTTTGCCATCATACCCATTGAAGTGCTGAATATTTATGCTCTTTCCATAAGTAAAGGCAAACTGCCAGGGCTGGATGGCTCTTGCCAAGGTTAAGTCTCTGATCTGATTAATAATGAAACTGCCTTTTTTTACAGGACCTGTGCGGTGCCAAGACATGTGATACTCTTGGGATGGCTGATGTGGGAACAGTTTGTGATCTAAACCGCAGTTGCTCTATCATAGAAGACGATGGTTTGCAGGCTGCCTTCACAACAGCCCACGAATTAGGTACTTGAAACTTTGCAAAGCCATTCCCTGGGATTAATTGAAGCCAGCTTGATGCCGTAAAGCCCAGCCTGCACCTCCCCGGAGCTGTCGGGAGGAGGCAAAGCCCTGTCTTGGAGCAGGCTTGGACTCGGGAAAGCAAATCCGGCCTGCACAGCATTGTCTGCAAGAGCTGTGTGTGTGCCTGCAGGAAAAAAAAAAAAAGGGGGGAGAGAAGATCCAGTGCCATCTGCTTGAAATCTGGGAGCGTTCAGATTGGGGTTATTAATTACAGCTCAGGCTATGAGCAACTCTAGAGCAATATTTAAAATGCTGTTGGTAATGCGTAGGACAGACTTCCTAAAGTCACAGGCTTTGCTTTTCTCCTTTTCTCGAAGGCCACGTGTTTAACATGCCTCATGACGATGCAAAGCAGTGTGCTGGCATCAATGGAATGAGCCGGGATTTCCACATGATGGCATCCATGCTCTCCAACCTGGACCGCAGCCAGCCCTGGTCTCCATGCAGTGCCTACATGATTACAACATTTTTGGACAACGGTCATGGTAAGGTTATTAAGCTTTCCATTCATGTGGCATTTGAGCTCTTGTGCTTTAGTGCTTTGCTTTTTTTTTTCTTTAAGACTGCTTTGTGCTTCAGCATGGGCTTAACCGTTTGCATGCTGTCAGTGAGTTTAGAAGAGCCTTATTTAAACCAAAATGGTCTCACAGATGGGCTCAAAGGATTCTGTTACAAAGCAAATGCAGTTCCCTTTTAAAACTGAACCCATGGACGGCATCATCTGACTTTTTTTTTTGTTTTTTTTCCTTTTTTTTCCAACTTTTTCAGGGGAATGTTTGTTGGACAAGCCCCACAGGCCCATCCAGCTCCCTTCGGACTTGCCTGGCACGCTGTACGATGCCAACAGGCAGTGCCAGTTCACGTTTGGAGATGAGTCCAAGCACTGCCCCGACGCAGCCAGTACGTGCACGACGCTGTGGTGCACCGGCACCTCGGGAGGGCTGCTCGTGTGCCAAACCAAACACTTCCCCTGGGCAGACGGCACCAGCTGCGGGGAAGGGAAGTGGTGCATGAATGGCAAGTGTGTGAATAAGACTGAGAAGAAGCATTATGATGTAAGTAGTGAAAAAGAAATGGGTGCAGCTTGGGTTGCAGAGCCGCGTGGAGAATGCTGCGGTGGGAGGGATCTGTTAGAAGGGGTGGATTCAATGCTACTGAACAAGCTTAGGGCAGGTTTTTTAACGAGTTTGGGTAAAAATGAGCGTGGTGATGGCTTTGATGGTGTGGTTTTGTATGGATTTTCCTGTAGTAATCTGCGTCCTGCTTTTGTTGTCGTTCCAGACACCGGTGCATGGGAGCTGGGGGTCCTGGGGGGCGTGGGGCGAGTGCTCCCGGAGCTGCGGCGGGGGAGTGCAGTATTCCTTCAGGGAATGTGACAACCCCATCCCGAGGAACGGGGGCAAGTACTGCGAAGGGAAGCGGGTGCAGTACAGGTCCTGTAACATCGAGGACTGCCCTGACAACAACGGTAATTTTTCCCCGTTTTTGACACCCAGGATTGGCGTGTTGTGGAGGAAGAGCGTGGACAGAGATGATCTCATGCCCACCTGTCTTTTCTCTGCCTGCAGGCAAAACGTTCAGGGAGGAACAGTGTGAAAAGCACAACGAGTTTTCCAAGTCTGCCTTTGGAAGTGGACCTGCAGTGGAGTGGACACCCAAGTTTGCTGGTGTGTCTCCAAAGGACAGATGCAAGCTGGTTTGCAGAGCCAAAGGAACAGGATACTTCTTTGTTCTACAGCCAAAGGTATTTCAAAGTGCACCTCTTCCAGCTGATTGTGAGGAGGATTTTTATTTTCTCTTTTCATGTGAAGGGTCAAGCAGTGTAGAAATCTGAAATGATCTTTCTCATATTTTAGTTGGATTATTCCTCCATGTACAGCTGGATCATTGCAAGCATGCTTTTAAGTATTTTGGCACAATCCTTCCACCTCCTCTACCCACTCCACCCTGGTTTCCTTCCCTCTCCTTCCACCAATCTGGTTGCATTGAGATAGGTTTGGAAAACTCTGAGGGATCTTTGCCAGAACATTGGTGCTTTCTCATCCTGATTACTAATACGCTGACAGCTTAAAATAAACACGAGGAAAAATGTTCATCTTGCATAGCTACTTGAATTCGCTGTCATCAGATGGTGAGAGCCAGGAACTACCAGGGCGATGACACAGAGGGCTTTTGTGGAACAGCACTCCTAGAAATAAAGGATGTGCTGAACAGCATTAAAAGCAGTGTGCTTTGAGGACATGGCTGCCTTCCAGTGACATTTAAAAGAAATGGGGCTTTTTTTAATATGAAATCAGTAAAACTGGGTGTTTTTGAGGGGGGTATTAATGAGAGCTACGATTGTTTTCTCCTCTCACCAAGGTATCATTTTTGCAAGTGAGATGAAGTAGCACCACGTATCTCCAGCTACCTGTGGGCTGCCCTACTTTTTAGTTTCCAAAGCCCTGAAAACGACAGGTGCTGCAGGTTTTCCACCTGCACATGTTTTGTGTGCACGCAGTCACAGAGCACTGTGCCTGTTGTAACCAGGCTCCTTGTGTCCCCAAGGTGGTGGATGGCACCCCGTGCAGCCCCGACTCCACGTCTGTGTGCGTGCAGGGGCAGTGCGTGAAGGCCGGCTGTGACCGCACCATCGGCTCCAACAAGAAGTTCGACAAGTGCGGCATCTGCGGGGGCAACGGCTCCACCTGCAAGAAGGTGTCTGGCACCCTCGTTAGAGCCAAGTGAGTGTAGGGCTGCTGCCTCACCTTGGCCTCATGGGTGGAAGCTCGCCTTGTCCTTGTGGGTGGGATTCATCCGTTAGCCAGCTCAATGCCTTGACTTCAGACAAGGTTTAGTCTTGTGCTGGGAGGCTTTTTCCCCTGCCCAAGGAGGAGCAGAGGACTCAGTGTTTCTCTTCTCTCCCGGGCAGACCTGGCTACCACGACGTGGTCACCATCCCGGCGGGGGCCACCAACATCGAGGTGAAGCAGCGGAACCACCGGGGCGCGAGGCACGACGGCAGCTTCCTGGCCATCAAAGCCGCCGACGGCACCTACGTCCTCAACGGCGACTACACGCTGTCCACGCTGGAGCAGGACATCACCTACAAGGGCAGCGTGCTGCGCTACAGCGGCTCCTCGGCCGCCCTGGAGCGCATCCGCAGCTTCAGCCCGCTGAAGGAGCCGCTGACCATCCAGGTGCTGACGGTGGGGGACCTGCCGCAGCCCAAGATCAAGTTCACCTACTTCGTGAAGAAGCCGGCGCAGCCCGGCGCGGACAAGGCGGCCGGCAGGAAGAAAGAATCCTTCAACGCCATCAGGGAGATCATCTCCTCGGAGTGGGTGATCGAGGAGTGGGGCGAGTGCTCCAAGTCGTGCGGCTCGGGCTGGCAGCGGCGCGCCGTGGAGTGCCGGGACCCGCGGGGCCGGCCGGCCGCCGACTGCGCCCGCGAGCTGAAGCCCAGCAACCTGCGGCCCTGCGCCGACGTGCCCTGCCCGCAGTGGCAGCTGGGGGACTGGTCCCCCTGCTCCAAGACGTGTGGGAAGGGCTTCAAGAAGAGGTTGTTGAAGTGTGTCTCTTCCGACGGCAGCGTGCTGCCCCAAGAAAGCTGTGAGCCCTCCAAGAAACCCAAGCACCTGATAGACTTCTGCAACGCCACGGACTGCAGCTAGATAGGACGACTTGGGAAAGCTAAAACCTTCTTTTATTGTTATTTTATTTTTTCCTTCAGACCAGTGCACTGAAAAACACAAAAGAGGGCTAGAGGCAGCGCCTGTGTTTTTGCGTAAAAAAGTTCACGGTGAAGATCCGTTGAGGTGGGACGGTGCAAAACAGCTTGAATTGGCTTTGCATCCCAAAAATCCCCTGCCAGATGAAAATTGGACGGGATAGCAGATCCATGCCATTCATTTCTCTTTAGCAGATAAGGCCAAAAGGCATCAGAATTGCCTTTTTTAAAGTCTGTTATAAATTAGGCCAAGCGTGAGCAGTGAGACACATTTCAGCAAACATTTTGGGGTGTGGTTATTTCTCCCTTCTTTTGGATTTATCTTGTGGTACTGATCAAATCCCCACATGTAGGAAGGGGAAGGAAAAAGATAGCTTAAAATAATTGGTCAGGGCTTACCTACCTCACAAAGGGCAAAAAACAAGATTGGAAAAGGAGCTTTAACTATGTCATTCATGGCTGCTATTGTTTCAGAGAATAGTTTTATATAAAAATGAAGCCATATTCTCTACCTGTCAAGAGTAAGAAATACCAAGAACAAATACCAACTCCACAAATCACTAGAACTACTTTTTTTTTTTTTTTTTTTTTTTTTTTTTTAAGTACCTTTATGTCATCCCAATGTGCCTGTCCATTTCTCTCAGCCACTCCAGTGCCATTGTGGTGACATGTGTAATCCAGAGGCTTGGAAAAGTGGAAATCTGAGTCTGAGTAGTTGCTCTTTGTGCCTTCTGCATACCTTCCACTGGCTTTTCTGATTCCAGCTTGGTCCTGCCTTCCTGCCAAACAGATTCATGGAGTGTGTGAGCATTCCAGTCGTGCTTTCACACTCAAACCTTTGGCCTTACCCCAGCCAAATTCGAGTTAAAAAGAAAAAAACCTCCCATTATGAATGGGATCGTCCTCTGTGGCCTCTGCTGCATTTCTAGAGCTTGGTCACTGATCAGGTGGGAAGGCAAAGCTGAGGGATAGCAGGTCCATCCACAGCAAAACGCCAGCATTCACATCATTGAAGATTGTGCCAGTCCATAGACCATGAGAGAATATGGCTTTCTGTATGTATATAGTAAAATATATTACTATAGATTTTACATACTTCATAAGTATTTTATATTTCTCTGCCTTCTGGGAAGGGTTATAATTTGTCATAAATGCATATAATGAGCGTATTTATTTTTATACTTCTTGTCTAATGTGATCTTCTAAGTTATCGCTTTTTTAAAAGGACATATAACAAGGATAGAGTATTTATACAGTATAATATGTTACTAGAGGTAATAAATGAACCCTATAAATTTTGGAAATGGAGTGTCTTTATTTCACTGGACTAAAACCAGTCCATGGAGCAGAAAGAGCTTGGAATCTGAGGAAAATATTAAGCAAAAGGAAACTAATTGCCTGTGCTAGTGAAGAGGTTTGGAAAACTCTCCCCATAATGTCACACACCACCTTAAAAGAGGTAATTTTGTATTTTATTACTTAACCACTAACTCATCTGTTTCAGAAAATGGAGTGCAACTACACTGATGCCAGTGGCTGTAATAACAGCTTGCAGAGGCAGCAGCGCTGTCAGTTGTGTTTAGAAGCAACAAAATATGTACAAAAGCAGCAGTTTTGCCTCACTCTGGTGGGAAAGGAGCAGTCAAAATCCAGAACCACTCATGAGCAGTCAGAGGTTTCCCTCACCAACCCCTGGAGAATTTCCCTCTCTGATTTTCTCCACATGCTGCTTTTCCAAGAAGCACTGTGTGAATGAGCTGTTCTAATGCTGTTGGTAATGTTTGATTATGTTAAAACGGATACTAAACATCAAAAGCTGATTTTTGCTCCCTCATACCTGATCTCATCACCACTGCAGTCAAGAGAAAATCTTCTGTTGGGCTCCATCGGATTTTTGCCGTGGAATTTGAGACGTCAGTCACTTCTGGATACTTTTGGCTTTGTGTCATGTAAAAATCTATTAAAACTTCCTTTGCCAAAGTTTGGACTCTGTCTCTGCAGAAATAGTTCCCGTTTTATTCCGTGGATAAAGTCCCAGCCCCTCTGAATCTCAGAGAATTCTCATCACGTCACACTTCATTGGGCATTGCTTTGACGTGCAGAAATGCTGGGGAATATTTTATTCCTGACATTATTCAGGAGGCAGCCAATCCCTTTCTGGTTTTATAAATAGTTACGAGTATTTATAAATACAAGAACTAACTATTTATTTGTATGGATAGATATATATGTGCATATATATTTTATTCCCCATCTAGGTTAGAAAATAGCTGGGGGTTTGAAGAGGAGAGGAGTTATCCTGGAGCCTGCCAGACTGATAAGATGTGAATTTAAAGGTATCTGTGCAGGGTGAGCACTGTAAATGGTGTAACTAGAAGATGTGGAGTAGCTCTTTTCCTCTGGTGCTGTCAAAATAACAATAATGTGATTTACTGCTTGAAATTGTCCTAACAGTAAATGGGAAAAGACTTCAAAACTCATTCAAATTCATCTCCAGACAGTGGAGATGTTTCGGTAAAAAGTGAGGCTTTTGATTTTATCACTTTCACATCACAAGTGGGTCAGCAGATGCAGAGTGATTTGTTGAAGTTTGTAGGACAAATAGGTACGTTTGAGACAAAATATCTTGACCCACTAGCTAAACTACAGAATGGAAAAGAAAATAATCCTTGAGAAATTTGGAGGCACCTTCAGAGGAATAAGCCGGGCTGCTCAGCAGACAGTCCCAGAGTTCTGGCTGGGCTGTGCTCATCAGCTCCCTGCGGAATTGCTCCCACAGCCCGGCGTTATCCCGGCTCATCCACCTGGGAAGGCTCCTCATCCCCTGCAGGGCCAGGGCTGCCTGCCAAGCGCCATTTGGAGCAGACATCAGTCCTGGGGGATGTGGCCATTGCCTGCTGAGCCCTCGAGGCAAAGGAGCTGTAATTAGGTGAAGTTTTATCCCCGGCAAAGGTCACCCAAACACAGCAAAGGGATCTCCTGGCAGGCAGATCCCACGGACATGTCCAGGCTCCAACAGGGGTGTAAGAGAGCACTTAGCTGAAATATTTGCGTTTTGCCCCGCTCTGCACAAGCAGAGCTCTGTGTTACAACTTGTGGAGGCAGCAGGAGAGCACCCGGGGCATTGCACCCTCTGGGTGTCCCTGCCGTGGTGATCTGTCCCACGCTTTCCTAACAAAACAGCTCCAAACACTCACTGACGCCCGATACTCCCCCTCGGAACACAAAACAGGACAGAGGGGCAGTCAAAACACGGTTATCAGGGTCACAAGTGGTGCTTTGAGCAGGGTGTTTGAACAAACGTTTGTGCTCCCGGAGCCTGGGGCCGAGGGATTGGTGTGGAGATGAAAGCGGCGTTGTTTGGACTCGCAGATGGGTTTTACAGCCCACAACAGTGCGAGAGGGGCTTGTGCAAAAGGGATTTAATGTTGGGCAAGAGAAGTGCAGGTTCCTACAGCCCCTCTGCCTGGAAGCTGTGCTTGACTGCATCAATGGGATGAAGGATCACCCTTGGTCCTGTTGCAGCCCAGGACCAGCAGCTGATGAGATTCCAGACCCCTGGACAACATCGAAATTTAAATAACCAGAAGCTAAGTTGCTAAATCTATCATCTTTAATATGTTGTACTTTTGTGTCATAGTGCTGCAAATCTGAATTTCTCCTATCTTATGATCCTTCACAGACATTCCAGTTGGAAATTAGTATTTTCTCCAGTGTTAGCTGCACTCAGCTGTCAGAGATTTTCCTACAAACACACAAACAGGAGCTGCGGGCTCCAAGAGGGAAGTCATATGGTAGAGATTACAGTCAGGCAAGCTAAGAGCAGTGGCCAGTTTAATTGTGCACCAAATATATTTTTTCAATATAATTAAGACAATATGCCTGTCCCAAACAATGTAAATGTCAGCTGCCACTTTGTATCATTTCTCATGTACGAAACTGGAGATGAAATTAGGGATGAGAAAACAACTGAAATTCAAACATTTTGATTCAAAATTTCTCTGTCAAGCAGCACAATTTAACGGAGAATCTTTTGTAATTTGTTTTTCTCATTGAGTACCTATACCCATCCTGGCTCAGGACAGCCCTGGTTAAACCTGAGACCAAAGGATGATTTGCCTTCTTGTGGTTAATCTGAGTCTTAATTACATGTTGAATTAACCCCAGAGGTCAAGAATATTGTTGGTGAGAAGATTTTCATGGAGATGAAACTGTATGAGGAAAAGGGAAGAGAGAGGAAGGGGGAGAGAAGAGGACTTTTGTGGAATTTTTAACTGTGGAAACTTTTGAAACAGATGTTGAGATTAGATTTCAGGATCAGGCCTGGGCAGATTTAGAAGCGAATTAAATGCAGTGTAAAGTCCATCTCCTTTTTCTCTCCCAGTGAACCAACACACACATTAGAGGATATGCTGAAATAATGAACACTGGTGTTTTCCATTTCTCATTATCCTCCTGCTGGAACAAATGCAAAGCACAACATGGAAGCATAGAGGGGCTCAGCTGCCTTTGATGAATAAAAAAAAAAATTTTAAAAAAGCCATCTGCTCATGTTTCCTCTTCACTCTTTAGTTTATAATTTTATTTATTTGCAATTTTAAAGGCATAATAGCCGATGTCAGAAAGGAGAGCCCCCCAGAGCAACCGCTGTCTGGCAGACAAGAGGGTCAGAGGCACTAAAAAACATAAATGTAAAAATCCTGCATAAAATAATTTTGAATCTGATCTAAGCTAGCAAAAGCCAGGCAATTCAGAGCTAATTCTGCCATTTGCATAGGGATAAAAATTTGTAGAAGCCCATTCCCAAAGCCCAGGCTGAAGTGATGGATGTTACCCACGTGAGGGCACTGGCTTTAGCGAGGCTAAGCCATTGACTTCCAAATTTATTCCAGGGTTTCAATCAGATTCCTGTTGGTCTGACTTGAAAAATCAGTAGGTTGGTATTATTTCAGTCTGTGCCACAGGTGTTCCCATCACTTGCATGACTGCAAGTAATGAATGAGAGGGTGGGGTGAAGCACAAGGGTGAGCCAGGGGCTGACTCCATCCTGCTGGAGACACCCCCAGTGCTGGAAGGACAGGAGGAGGGTTTGCAGCTGGGCTGTCCTACTGGGACATGGGCTCTGGAGAGCCTCTGGATGAAGGTTCACAGATGGACAGAAGGTTTGACAGGTGGGTGAAGGCTCTGGGTTGTTTGGGGGGCAGTTTGGCAATTTCACTTTCGAGTATTGAGAGGGGTGTGTTGAGACTTGAAGGAGGAGATGGAGACATTGGCAACATCAGGTGGTTTAAAGCAAACTGGTGCCAACACTTTGGGGCTTGGCAAAGGAGCCTCTCTAGCCAGGTTCCCCTTCCCAGCTCCAGGAATTTCCCTGGGGATGCAGGGCTGTCCCTGAACGATCAAAACCTATTCCAGCAGCGAACCTGCTCTGAGCTCTGAGCTCAGAGCTACTGCGAGAACTGAGTGTTTGGCATCGCTGATTATTTGTTCAAAAAACAGAAAATGAAGCCAAGATTCGCACACTACGTTCCCTTGAGAATCTAGGAAAGAGCTTCCCACTGGAAAGGGTTGTTGGGATGTCTGTTTGTGGAGCAGAAAATCTGCTTTTACGGGTGATTAGGGCACAGTTGCCAAGAACAGAGAGCAGCACCCGGTCATGCAGCTCTAACAGCTTTGTAAAGGACTTTGCTAAATTAGAAGGGGACACAATTTAATTTAGACTTAGCAGAGAATTGGTTTAGTGGCCTGACATGAAGAGGAACATTGTCAGAGGGCAGAAAATGCAACTTCATGAAGTGACCATCCTTTTTGTCCAGGTGTTTTCATCTGTCTGTTCTGAGGGAGAATCACTTTTTTTTTAACTATCAGTGATGAAGGAGGGTCCCTTAGGAGAACCAAGCTGAGGAGGGAGGTTTGAATTTGACCTGGTGTTGTGCAGACAGTCCCAGTACTGCTCCCCCAAAGACCTGGCCTGTTGTGGGGCTGTGTGGTGGAAAACAAAAAGATGGTGGGGTTTTTTTAGCGCCAGGAAAAATGGAACCTACAGTTTGCATTCAATTTCAGCTGAATGCCAGGAAAGTGCTTCAAAGGATGGAAACATTTTGTTTCTGAAGACCTGAGCGACTAAAAGATAAAGTGTTCAGCACACATGTTTTTGGGACTCCAGAGGAAAACCTTTAGCTTTGGGGCGAGGTGCTTAGCTGCTTTTTGACACAATTCACATGAGTGTGGGTTTTGCCTGAATATCCTGACTGTCCAGTGGCCTAAATCTACTTCATGTTTCCCTTCAGTGGAGCCTGGTGTGTATTGTAGCCGGTCGTCTTCTTGTTTCACTAGTGAGATCTTGTTTGCTGGGTTGTTTTTTTTTTTGCTGGGGGCTGTTTGACAGACTCACACAAGACCTGCCTGAGTCAGGCTTGCTCTTAAAAGCATTCCTGGCACAGTCACGTCGCTGGAGAACACAGCAAAGCAAAGCACAACTCGATTTGTTATAGCCCTGACAGCAAAAAGTCCTAATGAAGATGCATTTACACTGGCCCAAATCCTTTATTCTATTCTGAGAGCTTTCTGAGCTGTACCTACAAGGCAGTTTAATTTGCCGAACTGAATTAGATTTGCATTTTCTCGTGGACAGAAATAGCTTCACTGGCTAACGCCGTGTTGGTGAATGCATTTGCATACAGAAAATTAAACAGCCTTTCTTGTGTGCTTCAAGAAATCAGAAATCCTCTTGGGAAGGGAAAATCCTGCTTTTCCCCCTCCTGTCAACCTACAAAGTGCTGGGGCTGCGAAGGAGGGTGGGTGTTACACACCACCTCTAACATGTCCACTGCCTTTAAATATTTGGGCTGTCAGAAATTTCAAAACATTTCAGGAACCGAATGGCATAGGAGGTTTGCTGATGTTTCTGCCTTAATGGACATAAATTCTAACAAACAAACATCCAACACCTTGGAGAGTCAAAATTTCAGCTCACTTTCCACTGGAGCTGGCTGGAGATAATAAAACCCACCCCAAATGCTCCTTAACAGGGTCTGGGATGGAAAAGCTGAGGAAGTCTAAGAAGAAAAAGCACAGTTAGCAGCACTTTAAAATCTGAGAAGGGCAGCATTGTTTGGGGAAACAATAATTGCTGGGTTTAAACAATTTAATGCCAAACAAATGTGAAGGCTGTGTCATGCAGGAGCAGCAGTTACAGCAGCGTTGTTTGAGCTTAACATCAAGCAGTAAATACAGGCGAGCTTTGTTCCCTAGCGATGAGATGTCTGCACATCACAGATGCACGACTTCTTCAGAAAACTGCCACAGTACTGGATTACTCCAAGGAAAATTTCACAATGGCCTTTGATTCCTTCCTGATGAAGCGATTTTCCACAACACTCTGCTCACTGGCAGATGAGGAGAGACTGGGGAGTGAAATGCATGTGGTAGTATTACAGAGTAACAATAAATGCAGTCATCAGTGTCTTGATGAAGGAGTCCAAGCCTGTGGACACACTGATAACAGCAAAGCTTCCTGAGGTCAATGAGATTCACTTTATAAGTGGAATAAAATCAGCCCATTCCCCTTTGCAAAGCCACAGCAAGGAGGTTTCAGCCCAGAAATGCTGAAGTCAAAATGAGGACTGGAAGCACTTATCGAAGAGGCTTTGAAATATTGCACTTTCCCCAATCTGCTCGAGTCGCATGGAGAGCAAGGGTGGCACACAAAAGCAGGGGGGAAAAGCAGAGCAAGGGTGGCACAGCAGCGGGAAAACACAGAGCATCCCTGCCCAGCCCCTGCTGGTTAATTTAATGTGAGCCAGGTGGCAGATACAGAAAATACACCTTGGAAGGAAAGCCTCGCTGGCTGAGCCTTCCCGATGAGAGCAGGGCTGGGTTTGGAGTGGTGGCTTTCTCTCCCTTTCCCTGTGAGCCTCTTTGAGCTGCAGCGCCGCGATAACGGAGCTCATTCCAGGCCGATGTGTGCTGTAAGTGACGGGGTTAAGATGTTTTTGTGATGCACTCTGTGATTACCAAATTTCCTGCCTTTGGGGTCCTTACCTTTCCGGCCTCCGTTGTTCTTTGACGTGCGTACTAAGCGGTGAAATGATGCTGTTGAGTTTGAGATGAGGAGCTGGAGTATTGTTTGAAGTGGCTTTATCAGGAACTACTGTTTTGAGAGCAGGAGGCTTTCCTGTTTTGTTTGAAATGTAAATATTGTGCAATGCTGCAAACATTAGGTGTTCTTAAAAGCTGTTAGCAGGTTATAAAAGAAAAGCTGGGTATTGCAACGCTGGTAAAGATAATTATCTCTTATGGTTTATATTAATGTGTAATTAATCTCGGTAGTGGCACAAAGTAGGAAGCATTTCGTTTTTATCGTGGATTTTCGTTTAAAATTGGTGAAGATGATTTTTTAAAATTTGTCCATGGCTGAGTAGGCCTTTCAGATCTGGTGGGCTCTACATTAACAAAATGTCCCTGTGTTATTCAAGCACAAGAGCAGAGCATTATTCTGCCTTGGTATCTGAGCCATATGATCTTCTCTTTCTCATCCATTCTCTTTCTGCTTGCTTTCTTTTTATCTTTTTTTTTTTCCTCCCATCATGAAATTTGCACTTTTCTTGAGCACAGAGTGCTAAATAGAAGGCAGAGAAAGTTAATTTATAAGGTGAGATAATGTGACAGCTGTTTTGAAGCAAAAATTCAAACTCCCTGGTGAGATTAAGGATGAGTTTAATTTTAAAATCATTGAGATGCTGTTGTCACTGCAGAAGAATTAAGTTTTCATTTTTTAATTTGCATCTTGATATGACCTCTTCTCACAGACTGCCTGGGGTTGGAAGGGAAGCAGGGATTGTTCTGTGCCTCTGCTGCAGAGGATCCTCATGGAGCAGCATTCAAATCCAAACTCACAGAGATTAAGGCCTTGGGAGAGAGGAAAAGCTAAAACAAGCATCCTTCAGCTGTTCCTGCGTGGAAAGCAAGGGAAGCACTGCACTTCAGGAAGGAAGGAAGGAAAGCTGCACAGGAGGTATTTAATGATTCTCTACCTAAACTGCACTTCCCAGTGTCCTCAGGGGAGAAAGATGGGCATGCTGGAAGGAGAGGGAGGTGTAGAAATTCAGACCACCAAGACTTCTTCCTCCCCCCTCTCATGTCTCCTCTCTCCTCCTGGGGTCACACTGCCCAGGTGTGGTGGGACAAGGTGAGACAAGCCAAGTTCAGCCATGCAAATCCCTGCTCTCAAAGGGTCAGAACTCCCCTTCCCCTTGGCCTCACCCTGATGGCCTTAAAGGTGTGGCCTCAGAAGCAAGGGAGAGAGAAACATGACACTGCACAAAGTCTGAGAGCAGGATTAGGGTGTAAAGATCCCTCTTCCCTCATTCTAATTCATTCAAGGAAGTAAAAGGTTGGCCAAACGCATCTTTTTGGAAATTCCTCAGAATATGGCTAGCATTGAAGGAACAAGCTTTCCTTTTGGCCGCGTGGCTGAGGCGCCGCGTTTGGGGGTTGTGAATTTTCAAGAGCTGGCTGATTTGCATAGGCACATAATTTTTTGTAAGTGGAGCTGGCAGTGCTGCCAAGAGTTAGAGTTGGCCAACAATTTCCCTTGTAAAATCCTGCTCCTGCTGGGGTAAATGATTTTTCAGTGCTCTGAAATTTCTCGTGCCAGGCCTCTGTCTCAGTCAGTGAATACTTGCAGTTTCATTTTACAGTTATTGGGGTGGTTTCTTAACATTTCTGAAAAGAAAAAGAAAAAAAAGAAGTCATCAATTCTCAAGATAATTGTGTCATGATGTCCCAGAAAAAGGATGGGGCTGGGGGAGGAGACTGAGATTTCTGTAGCTCTAATTTTCTGACTCAGAACAAAGCCTGGATGCTTTGAAAAGTGCTACAATTTTTAAAAATATCTCTAGAATTTAGTAAAACGTGGATAAAACACATCAATTTCTCAAAGCCATCTGCAAGGATTTGTTTTAAAACCCAGGCTCTGAAAGTGCCCAGGTTTAGGATGGCTGTTACAGCCCCAGACATGAAATGTGCTGCTTAAACTCATGTCAGTCCCCCCTGCTTGCTCCAGAATTATTATTCTAATTGCAAGTGCAGGAAGGATGATTTTACACTGTTTTCAGTCTGTCAGTTCAGTAAAGCAGTAAATTTGGTTATATTTATCCCAGTTGCAAGACTTTAGAAGAGAAACTTTCTTGCTCTTTGAGGTTGTGAAGGACACAGGTGGCTTCAGAGTGAAGGACAGAGTTAAGAATACTGAAACAGGCCTAATGGAGAGAATTTGCTCAATCCCACAATTTACCATGGATTAATACCTGTGGTCCTCGCAGTCCCAGAAGAATCTCATGGTTTATATCTGAGCTATTTTTTTCCATGCAAAGTGAGTGCAGAGGTTGTTAGGTTAGTGCCCTAACAAAGGGCAGAGTGGGAGAGGAGAAGGACAATTGTTTTGTGGAAGGAACTTAAAATTATTTAGTATGTGTTTTGTTGGGGGCTTATAACAATGAGAGCAAGAAGACCACAGCTTTAAGAGGTTTTTTGGGAAGAAAAATGCTTGTCTTAAAGGGACTGCTGGAATGGTCAGCAGAGATGAGGCCTGGGCTGTCAGAAGCCCCTGATGTTTGTCCCAAGGTCCCTTCAGCTGCTCACCTTGGATAGTGCCACCACCTTCCCTGGGAACCCTCCAGGGTTCCTGGTGAGCAATGGGTGTAATCAGTGTCCCCTGGAAGAGAATAATGCCAGAAATCAGGCTCCAGGCACGGATCAGCTTTAATGTGGCTGTTGTAAGCCATTGTTGCAGGGAACAGGGGAGCTGCTGTGTCCCACAGAGCCCTGCTCTGTTCTGATCACAGCCTGGCTGTGGGGCTCACTGATAAAACTCCTTTTGTGCTGCACATCTGGGGGAAGGGCTGCTTCCCCTGCTGGCCACATGCCTGCTAAATAAAGCCCAGAGGAAATTGGTTCTGCGTGCCGCTGTCAGAGAGGTGAAGGCTCAGCAGTGACCTCCGGCCCCCTGAACTCAAGGGAATGGATCCTCCACCAGGCTGGCAATCCCAAGCCTTTGCTTTGCTCCAGAAGAGCCTTGGCCAGCCGGGTTATTCTTTAAAGGGATTAGCTACCACAGCTTGGCTAATGATTTGTAGGGGACCAGAGTCCTGCTTTCCTCCCCGTTCAAAGACAGAGGTTGGGGAAATGCAGAGTAATTTAAAAAAAAAATTAAAAAAATAAAATTAAAAAATAGAGATGTTACAGTGCAGAAGCAAAACGATGAAATTATAGAGCAATAGTATTTTTGAATAAATATATTCATCCATGTAAAATAACCAATGATCAGCTCGGAGGGGAGTACTAACTATGCTCCTAAGGCAGATTTTGGTGATGAATGATCCAATCAGTCAGACTCTTTTAAACCCCTTTTTGCACTCCTGGTGAAGTACCTGGGTGCTTTCCCAACGTGTCCTGTGACAAACGTGTCAGGGGGGCTGCGGAGAGAGAAGTCACATTTCAGTGTGATTTTGCAGGGCAGTGTTTGACCCTGCAGAACGTGCTCAGACACATTCAGTGTACCAGGGAGGATGGGAAGAATTCCAAAGGAAAGGAAAAAGAAGCACTTGTGGCAAGTCAGACCTCTGATTATTTGAGTGCTTTGGGACCCATTTACATTTAGACACAAGTAAATACATGGAAGACAAATATAGCTGAAGCTAAGCCTTTGTATAAATTTTGAGATTATTTGGTGTGTGTCTCTGTGGGGTTACTCATGAAGTTGGAACTGCTAAGAGAGGAATTCTGTTTCATTCAATTTGTAGGATGTAATTTGAATTTAATAGTCTTCAATGAAAGGAGGTAGGAAATTGAGGAAGGGAGTGTCTTGTTTGAACAAATCAGAGACTTGATTTGCCTCTTCCTGTGCAAATTTCCCTTAATGCTTGATATTAGCAAATCGTTTTTCCTGCAGAGAAACAGAAAATTTTAAAGAGGTTATTTGGGGAAGGTAAATATTGAAATCCCTAATACAAAAGCTTGCTGAGATACCCGATTTTAAATGTCCCTCAGGTCTTAAAAGGAAAAGCCTGTTTTATACATGAGCCTAAATCCATACCGAGGAGAGTTTGGGATACACTTAACATTAGTCCTTGCAAGTAACCCAATAGGGACTGTTTGCTTTTGTATAATTGGTGATAAATTTTACCTATATATGTAAAAAGTGGTCCTCTTCTAGGCAAAAAAAAAAAAGAGTCTAACTTAGGGAATTGCTGTACAGAAATCGACGTTCTCGTGTCCTTCTCAGCCTGTCCTTGTTTTCGTGGGTATTAGTCAGACCTTAAACAATGATGTTTTTCGTCAAAGATAAGCTCTCAAGCAAACAGGAAGAGGGTGTAGTAAAAAGTGAACATAAACCATATACTGGAACTGCTGGAATCGAAAGATTTTATCAGCCTTTACTTTTTTTGTAATGTCTGTATATGGCAATATATCCATCTATTGTTTTTTCTTTCGTTGCTGTCCCCTGGCACCAGGAAATCATATATAACAGAGGGTATCTTTGTGTCCAGGCTGAAAACTGTTGTGCAGAAATTCTTTGATTTGCATTAGGAATTTATTAATTCCTTTATAAATTAGCACGGTTTGTGGCAGATACGGTTGACTTGAAGGTGATGGCCTGCAGAGAACAAATATCATGAGGAAAATCCAGTTTTCCCCCACATTTATCCAGCCAAAGAGCAATGAAATTTTTCCTCTGTGTGTTTTTCATGCATGTTCTTACAGTAAAAAACCCTTCTGCCGTTGCCATGTGTGATCTGAAAGCAAATCAACCGATAAAAAAAGCAAATTCCAAAAAAGCTCTCTGCTCTGCAGAAGCATTTTGAGCCCCTCAGTGAGGCAGATTTTAACTGTGACTTTCCTGTACAAAATATGGATACTGTAGAGCAGACCAGAGTCCCCCAGAGGGTGGAATTAATTTGACCCTCTGAAGAAATTGCTTGGGTAATAGAGACATTCAGCACTTTGCCATCTCTTAATTTGCCTCTAATTTTGGCTCACCCTATTTCTCCCTGAGCAAAACCATGCAGTCTCCTGGAAGTGTTTTGATTTAGATTCAAGGCAGGCTCTGTCGCTTCTCTTGCTCTGAAGACGAAGCAGTAATGGTAACACTTTTTTTTTGCCTGTCTTGTTTGTTCAGATTTATAATTTTTTCTAGGATTTGTCCCAGAGTGTGTTCAGCGTGGGGTTTCCACTGAATTGTCGCATACATGGAGCCCACAGCTCCTTCAGCTGTGCACTGCAACTGCAGGCAACCTGCTTCCAGCAGCACTGGAACCCGGTTAAGTCACAAGCCTCTAAAAAAACCAGATTAAAAACTTGTCCCAGAAATGTTCCCTGCCCTAGGTGGCTGAAAGCTGCCTCCCCGTCCCGCCCTACACTTGCCCTTTTTACCTCGGTGGGGATCTCGTGCTCTCAGCAGTGTCTGGAGCGATTCACCTGGGTCCTGTTGAGCTGAGGATTATTTTGCTCCCAAGGATGTGAGAGATTTGCAGAACCAGGGCAAGTCCTGAGGTCAGACCTCTCTTTACCCTTCATTTTCTAGCAGCTGCTTCGCTGTTTCCTTGAATTTGCTGCTACCCCTTTAAAAACAAGCATCCCAGGAATTTTCTTTTGAAACAGGCTTCCCCTCTCCAAATCCAATTACACTCTTTCAGCTGGGTCATTTTCAGCCCCTGCCGCATTTTTGGTTCTTGGGGGTTTTTTTACTGAATTTATTAAAAAACACGGCCCTGCCACGGGGAAAGCAAGGGGAAATGTCACCCTGCTGACCCGCAGCTCTGCTCCAGAGCCCCTCCTGGCTCAGGGGGGGTATTTTTTCCTTTGGAAAGCACGGCAGGGCAGACAGAGGCAGCTCCCCCCTGGCCAGACAGGGAGCGTGGGGTTTATCCCACGCAGGACAGGATGGAGCTTGGGCCACCCAGGGATGGGCGGCGGGGGAATTGCAGCAGGAAAAAGGAAAAGGATTCAGGACGTGAAAGTGGGAAACCAAACTTGATCATTCATGCTGGCTGACATAAAGGGGTGCATTTTTATTTTAGCAATGACAGGAAAAATTCAGATGGCCTTGTAATGCTGACTGTAAAGTAACACACCAGTACCACCAGAACTGACATCAGAGTTTCAGAACCAACCATTTTAGTTTAGAAGGAATAAATATAGAACAGTTTGTTAGCAAACAAACAAATAAGCTCTGAAGCCATTCCATACAATTCCCCCCTCAAGTGTCAAATAGTGTTCATGTTGTAGCCATGTATAGAGACCCTCTTGTTATGGGTAATGAATTGGGCCAATAATGGACCACAATGCCTTCTTCAAAAAACTGGACATCTGTTCTTAGAAAACATTTGGATACTTTCAAATGCAGTACAGTTAAATGTATTAGCTTCAAAATAAAGTACAGCAGTCCAGGGTAATTTCTGCTTTTGTTATCTGCAGAGTGCTGTTATCTGGGTTTAAATGGGGATTATTTAATACTGATTTATTTTATTTTAATTAACCCCTCCAATTCGTCTTTCAAACACTTCTTGGTCTCTCGTACTTCAATGCTCTGGGTGTGAAGCCCCTGCCTTGCTGCCTGTGACCTCGCAGCTCCATGGGCTGAGCAGGCTGAGATGCCTGGAGGCAGCTCCTGCAGGAGGACGTGTCACTTGGGAGGCTGCCACTCCTCTGCTCAGGTGTCTCCTTGTTGGAGCACTCAGCAAACACTTGCTGTGTAACATCTTGCAGTCAGTGCTGTGCTGCCCAGCAGCAACAATGGAGAGGCTCTCAGGACTGAAAGATGCAGTCATTTTTGTTGTGAAATCCCTTATAAATTTGCTTAACCACACACAGCGAGGCAAGGCAAAGACCTTTGCTGCTGACAGCTGTCAGTGTTTCTTACTTTCAGCACAGCATTTGATCTCTGCAGCCAGCAAGAGGCTCAAAGTTCATAAAATGCCTGAATCTGGGTCAGGAGATATTTCTGCTTGCTGCAAGCTGATTTCCCTGTCTGATGTGTGCTGGAGGTGTTGAGAATGAGACATCACTGCTGTGTCGTTGCTCTCCCTTCTGAACATGTGCTGTTAGGAGTCCAGCAAGAAAATTCTGGGATAAGTCTCCCCCCTCTATTAAGTGATATCATCCTGTGCTCCTATTGGCACTTGAGGGTTTAACCTGAAGGAAGAGGACAAGCACCACAAACTCAGTAATACTAATTCTTAAACAGATGGATTGGACCTGACCCCCCACAAGTCCCCAAAACTGCTGTGTTCAATAGGGATTGGGGATTGAGATGGTGGGAAGGGCTCAGCTACAGCTCCTGTGTGCCTTAGAAACACCTGCCAGGTCCTAAGCTCTGTCCTGAGGGGTCTGGCACTGGCCTCGCCAAGCAAGAGGCTCCCAGTTTCACCCTCTGAGCTGTGGAGAGTATCCCTGGCGCTTTCTGCTGCTGTTTTCCCAGGAAAAACCACGAGGCCGCTTTGCGTCTGTGTTCCTGAGCATTTAACCCTTCTGAACCCCATCAATGCTGAAGAAGGGTTAAGAGCTCAAGAGTTCATTTTGTACAGCATTTCCCTCCTGAGGTTAAAAACGCACCAGGAACCCAGATGTACAATGCTGTTGTTGGGATTGTTTCCCTTTTGTTATAAATTGCAAACAGTCAGTCTCATTTAATGTATTATGTGATCTAAACCTCTATTTTGCTTACGCTCTTTCTTGGTCCACCTCGGCTCTCTGGTGATTCAAATCATATGAAAATGCTCAAAACTCATGGCTTGAAAATGGACAATTGTCAAAAATCTCTGTTTAATTCTGCAAGATTCTACAAGAAATGCTGCTGCCTGTGGGCGTTTGGTTGCACATATATTAGAACATCATGGTGAAACAGGTATTTTGAACATAAGGTTGTTAAGAGTTGAAGTTTTAAATGTGTTTTACTGTTTATTAATATTCCTTTTAAAGCCAAATGATCTCTTTAAAAGCTGGGGCATGGAAATGCAATCAGTTTGGGTGTTTTACCTCTTTCCCAACTGCTCCCCACTCTTGGATATGTCAAACAAAATCTGAGCTTGACTCGGTCCCTTCACTAGTGAGGTTAAAATATAACACAATTTAACAGTGCAGGCAGACAAGCTGCACCTCAGGGCTGTCCAAAGACAGTCAGGATGCTGTCCATGGAAAAATCAGCTGTCCCAAAAGCGAGGAGGACACTCAAACCCCGCAGCTGCCTTGCTTTAGTTCACGGAGTGTTGCCTGCTGGTTTGTGAATTGAACAAGAACTGTTTGCATGTGTCTGTGTGTCTGTGTCAGGGCTTTTGTTTATGGTTTCGGTCACTGTTTCCATTTCAGAAGAAATAAGATAAATCCTTTTGACATTCTAGCTCTTTCTCTTCTTGGCTCTAACAGATGGTGAATAATTCAGATTTGGCAAAGGCTTTTGTCTGCCCTGAAACTGCATTTCTCAACATTTGCTGGTAAAATTTGCCAACTGTCGTCTGGACTGCAAAGGTTTTTACACATTTCAAACCTGAAGAAAAGCCCGTGTGGGGTTTGTTTTCAGGTCTCTATTGTTCAAATAAAAGATATGGTCTCTCTCAATAAGCCTATCTCCCATTATAGATCATTATGGTTCTCTGCATATAAGTCATATGATACATTATTTCCATTTATTACTCTTTACAGCTATTTACCTGCATGTGTAATATTTTGTATATGTGTAATATTGTGAGTATCAAGAGACAGAACAGGACGTTAAGACAGCACTGAAAATTTTGTGGGGTTTTTCCTTGCTTGGGTTTTTTTTTAATGGGAAGATATAGAAGACAAGTGTTGGAGCAGATGCTCTGGGGTCTTAACTTTGTAGCTATAGATACTTATCCATCAAAGAAAACCAAATCAAGCCTGTTCTCTTCTTGAGACAGAAAGGTGGGGAAAAGGACGAGTTAGCTATTAATGTGCAGCACCAGATTGAGCAGCACTGTGGGTGCAGCTAATAGTAACAGAGTGCTGGGAGAAGTTTGCAGGTTCAGAAAGGATCCTCTGCTATAGCCAAGACAGGGGTTTGTCAAAATAATCACTACCAGTGCTGGACCTGCTTTCTCTGAAGCTATTTTTAGCAAAACAATCTGAACACAGGATATTTGGTAAGCATCAGCATCCGGTCTTTATCAAAAATAAAAGCTCCTGCACGATTTGTAAAGCTATAAATAGAATAAGAAGTTCCTGTGCATTGACATTCGTGTTGTTTGCTGGAATGTCTGCACAAACAGCTGGACAGCCCCAGCTCCCTCAGCCTTTCCTCGGCAGGGAGATGCTCCAGTCCCTTCAGCATCTCTGCATCCCTCTGCTGGATCCCCTCTGGGACCTCCCTGTCCCTTCAGCCCTGAGGAGCCCAGCCCCGGGCACAGGAAAATTAATAAACTCGAATAAACAAATACAGCATTAACAGGCACAGAGGACACCTTCACGCTAAGCTGAGATTTGGGCGGGTTTAAGCACCCGGCCGGTTTTTGGGCAGCGACGACAGAGCCCGTGGCACAGAACCACTGCGGGGCAAAGCCCGGGGGCGCTGCACGGGCCGCACCGGCCAGCAGACGCTTCTTTCCTGCAGCCGGCGCTTCATTAAGTGCTCATTAACCTTTAATTAGCGGGGCCGTGCCGGAGCGGGGGCGCGGGTGCGGCCGCGGCCGCCAGGGGGCAGGCAGAGCGCGGCGCCGGCATTCCCGCTGGAATGGGCCGGGAAAGCGCCAGGAATGAGCCGGGAGCCGCTGCCCTCCCAAACTCCTGCCAAAAACCCTGCGGGGGGGTTGTCCGTTTGGTTTGGGGTTTTTCGGTTTGTTTTGGGGGGTTTTGGTTGTTTTGGGCGGTGGGGATGTTGTTGTTTTGTTGTTGTTTTGGTTGGGTTTGGTTTTGTTTTTGTGTGCTTTGGGGTTTTTTTTAAGCTTAGCTGATGTAAAATCAGTGATTAATTGATGTTATTAATCAGTACCGCTGTACATTTGGATTTGGATATTGACTGCATTTAAGATTGCTTTGATCATCTGGCAATGTGAAGCTATTTGTTACAGCTGTTTCTTTAAAAGTGTGTGTTTCTTAGTCGTGCTGTACACACTTGCAAGAAAGACAATTTTTTCCTCCTTTCTCTAGTTCTGATATCTGTCTATCTATCTGTATATTTATACAGCGAGCAAATAAAGAGGTTTGTTTGTTTGTTTGTTTCTTTGCTTGAAATTCTCCACCAAATCTGCGGTTTAGGTATGCAGGGATGCATGATAACAAAAATAAAATTTGATACTTGGTATCAGAATAATTGGTTCCTGCCTTTTGTTCAGGCCACTGTCAATTTGCAGCCTTGGTTTTTGTTGGGGTTTTATTAAAGCCACTGAAATTACCATCATGCAAGGAGAAACTCACCCTGGTGCCATGAAAGCAAACAAGAAAACAAATAAAAGCTGCATAAGTCATGTTGCCTATGCTGGTGGTGTTCTCTGACTTAAATACTTTGCTAGAAAGAGAGCAATAGGGCCTACAAAAAATATATTATCTGAAGAGGAACTATGATCTGATTTTTCAAGGTCTGGGATTTTTTTACTTGATCTTTTTATTCTGCCTTTTTTATTATTACTTTTTTTCTTGCTCTTTTCTTTAAGGCAGACAAACACGAAATTTCCTGCTCTTCATAGCAATAGAAGGTATTGGCACATCTCCTTTATAAAATGCTTTGTTTAAGCTATCTGAGACTCAGGCCCTAAATTAAAAAGCACCCTTTAGGGGCTGGTTGTTAGAGAGCTGCTGAGTTGAATGAAGCACTTGCTGAAGGAACCTCATTCTCCTCATTGCCTGCAGCTGGCTCCTGGGTAAAACGTGTAGCCTAAACACTTGGGGTGGGTTTCAGTGGCTTAAATATCCAGTCCTCGGTATATTTCCCTTTTTGCTCCTTGGAAGGGCACTTTGGAGCTGGCAGTTCACGTGGGACTGGTAGATGCACACATCTCTGAGGCTGCAGGTAGGAACCCAAAGGATATGGGCAGGGGAAATGTTTTGAGGTCAATTTGGTGTTTCAAAAGGTTGCCAAAATCATGCAGGAGCTTCTTTCCTCAGTGAAATCTGAAAAGGTGCAAATTTTAATACGTTTTCTGCTGGGATTCTTCTAGACTGACCTGAAAGGAAAGCCTTAAGGATTAAGGGGGCATTTCATATTCTGCACCATCTGCATTTCTCCACCACACCTTTCTGTGTCTGTTTTCTTACATTTGGTATTCTTTACTCGTTTTCTTGCTCCTGCCTCCCTCCTGCACCTTTCCTACAGTGCATTTCAGGCTCCACCTCAATTTCTTCACTCACTTCTGATTTCAACCCACTTCTAATTATTTCCTCTCTTACTTGGTTACGAAGGATCTAAATTCTATGCAAAAAGAAAGCAAACATATCATATTGTAGAACTACATTCTCCTTGATGGCTGTGGGCAAACCCCCTCCCCACAAATCCTTCATAGAACCATCACAGAATCACAGGATGGTTTGGATTAAAAGGGACCTTAAACATCTTTGAGTTCTGAGGTCGGTCGTGGTGGCTTTGGTGTGGGAGCAATCCTTGGGTGTGTCGAATTTTGGAGGAGGAATGGCGCTGAGGAGGAAGGCGCATAACCCCGGTGTGTGGTGCCAGGGGAGAGAATTCCCGTCCTGCTGCTTCTGTCCTGGCACAAATTTGGTGTCTGCCTGACGGAAATTGGGTGGCGGCACTCTGAGCCGAGCACCAGAGCGTGGCTGCAGTTCACGACCAGCGAGGAGGGGGTGACTGTCACTTGATTGTGATGCAAATGAAAAGTTTCCCAACGGAATGGGCACGGTCCGAGCGAGCTCTCTGCCCTGGCCATTTGTCTGTGGCAGCCGTAGCTCCGCGATTTCCACTTTGGGTTGATTGCAGCAGCGCGATGAGCAAGCTGAGAAACCAAGAGCACAGCAGCGTTGTGTTTGCTGTGGTTTATAGGCGACAGGGGAGTGCCAAAGCTGGCCTTGTGTTCCACCACCTTTTTTGGGGGTTGCGGGGGGCACCTGCGGGACTTTTTAATGTTGGCAGCTGGGATCCGGCAGGAAACGTGAGGTGCACAGAGCCGAGAAGGAAGGTGCGTAGCCCCGGGCCGTGGTGTGCTCACAGAAGGCTGCAAGGCGAAGGGGAAATGGAGCATCTCTGTGTGTGCCCTGGCACATTTTGGCGTGCGGGAAGCGTGCCAGGCCCCGCTGGAATCCAAGTGTTGGTGCAGAGCTGGAAAGGCCGAGCAGAGCTCCGCGGGGTGTGTGCAGGGTGTAAAGGAAAGAAAATTGTCATTTGGCTGAGGGTGAATTCAGGTCTCCAAGTATCGGGGGCAAGGTCTGAGCAAACGTTCTGTCCTCCTGTATCTCGGCAAGATGTAGCTGGGAACTTCTCAAGTTATCGCCTGTAGGGGGGAAGGTCAGCGACAGCTTATCTTGCTGGCACGTTTTCCTAGTCGAGTTTTTAGCTGGAAACCATTTGGTTTAGCTTTAGGCTCCGCGATCCCGGGAATATTATGGCAAGCGTAGCTGAGAAGGGAAGCGCACAGCGCAGCCGAGTGTTTGGTGCGGTTCATCACGCAGCCGGCAGCGGATTTGTCTTTCAGCAGCTTTTCTATGGGAAGAGCGGCTGGAAGCGGAGGGTTTGAAACGGAAAGAGCCGCAATTCCCGCAGAGCCGTTCTGCGCGGCGGCCGCTCATCCCGGGACGCGGCGGGAGCATCGCTCGGGGCGCTGCGGCGCGGCCGGGGGTTCGGGTCCGGTCCTGCCGGTGTCTGCTGGGCAGACCGGGATCAGGACAGGGATCGGGATCGGGATCGGGACCGGGATCACGGCTGGGATCGGGACCGGGATCGGGATCGGGATCACGGCTGTGGCGCCGTCTGGCGGACACAGCGGGGCGGTGCAGGGCAGCGCCCTCCAGTGGGCAGCGGCGGAACGGCAGCGCGATTGGGGGTTTACGAAATAAAATTCATTTCTTTATTATTGTCTATTCATTCATGTTCACCTTGCGCTTCTCAGAATTCCTGGGAAAATAGCGGGGAATAGGGAGCATTTGCATAAGCGTCTTTAGCGCTATTGTGGGCGGGCTTTGGATGCCGGCACGGAGTTGCAGACCGGCCACCTGTCCAGAACAAATGAACGTGGCTTTTGTAGAACGTTATCTGGTTTTCCACAGTGTTACTTTTGTGTCATGAATAACTCGATTAAAATATTATCAAACCCCATCCTTCAGTGAGTGTTTGCATTGGGTTTAAATCCCCCCTTGCAGGGGTGGGGAGGGGGGCAGAGTTTCCTCTTTCTCTCTTAGCACAACTACATTTTCAAGCTGCCACTGACATAGTTTTATAACTGCCTTTGTGAAATTATCCTCATGAATATTAATTAGGGGTGTGGGAAGAAAAAAAAAACCAGCCCCAAACCTCAAAATGATTTGATTCATCCTGGTATAAATGATAACTTAAGTGTTGTCTAATGTTTTTTAATGGTCCATTTCACCTCTGTAAAACAATGAATTAAACAGTTGGCCTGGTAGGGAAGGAAGAAGAGGAGGGTGCTTCCGGTTCAGAAGTCCAAGTCTTTGGGGCTTTAGAGCCCTTGACCCGAGTGTGAG
>WAAE01005205.1:0-10782 GCA_013400495.1 Nicator chloris | reverse complement strand
TTGCTATTATTACTTTTATTACTGTTACTATAAATATTAATATTACTATTATTATTTAAGTCTTTAAATGACTGTAGAATCATCACCAAAGAAAGATCCACACTTTCAACAGATTATGTGTGAATATTATCATAGGGAACGTGGAAAAGCTGATATTGAATTGATCTTCCTTGTCTGCTCTGGACAATTCAAGTTCTGTACACCCTGGGGTAATTTCAAGAAACAGTTAACCTCAGTTTAAGAGGAAACACTAGCTGGATTCAAACGTTAAAATTCAATTGCCCTTTTACAGGGAAACAAATGCAAAAAACCTGGAACACAGGTCATTAAAACCTCTCAGTAGTTGCATTTCAAAGCAGTTCTTATTAAAACCTTTGTTTTCCTTACCTGAAATCTCTGATTTCATTTGAAGAGAAGACATGCTCTAATTTAAACCTTCTTGTCTATTTATTCATGTTGGTTTTTTTTTTTTTTAATTTTGTGAAGGTTATAAATTGCTTCTGAACTATGACATTTTCAGTTTTAAATTCCTGGTACAAACCTTCAATAAGAATATCTCATCTGCTGCTTTTATATATATTTTGAAGTTTCTCACCTGTTTCTGTTAGTAGTCCATGTAAATACAACCTGAATACAAATGCACACATATGCATACATTAGGTGTGTTCTGTAAAAGTACTCCAGACATATGAAGACAATTTCTCAAGCCCTGGCATACAACCTACCAGTCCAGGAAAATCTGACCTTACAGTTCAGCTTCTCTCTCCTGAATAATTCTGGTCTTTTCTCACCAAAAGTCCTGTTTCACAAGGCAATTTATTTTTTGCAGTTTAGGGACTCATTAAACACAACAAAAACATTGTGTAGATTTAAAGTCTCATTGTTTATAATAAAAAAAATTTCCATTTACAGAGCCACTTTCATCCAGATTGATTCCAAAGCGCTTTAAAAATTATGTCTATAAGGAATACTTGGATATTTGTGAGCAGAATGGTTCAGCTCGGCATAACTACTTAAACTACAATGTAAATTACAGTGATGAAAAATTATTTGTCACTTTTGTGAAAATAGGTGTTTAAAAGAATTTACAGAAGCTTATGCAAAAATTTCAAACACCCAAGAAGTCACCTGGGATAAAAATGTGTCAGCCTGGACTTCTCTTACCACAAATTTGAATCTTCCCCTGGGAACATCTGTCATCTATCAAAACAAACCTGATCCTGTTTAGAGGTTTATCGTTCATAGCGTAAGAAGCTGTAGTTTTTTTGGGCTCATGAGCCTTCCTTAAAAATGCAGAAGAGCCTATTTTGGCAAGAGTTTAAGTCTCTTTACTGGTTTCATATTGTCCTGCTTGTGTCACGTACCAGAGAATTGTCACAAATGCTCATTTTTACCTTGGCTAAGTCCCACAGACTCCTGCAGAAGGTAGATTCTGATCCTTTTCATTGTGTTATACCAGACTTGTAGGGGAACCAGTCCTTGGCATGTGCTCAGATATATGCACTACAGTAACAGCTAATATATAGAAGCAAATCCATTAGTGATTAACAAATGAAACTGTAAAATCTAACTGCAAAATAAATAGGTTTTTCCTGGTCAGTGTTACATCACTGAGAGTTGCTAGTAATTCTATAAATTTTTCATTAATCTATTCAATATATATTATCAAACAGGAAGCATCACTAGTCTTAGAAAAGTGGGAAATGAGGGTGTATAAAACAATTGTTGCACAGTTAAAAAAGGTATTAAACACCATAGGAAGGTTAACAGAATCTTTTCATGGACCATTTATTCTTGTTAACTTGATGAATTTACCTCAAAAGCAAAAACACCCAGGCTTTCTCAAGTTCAGGAAAACTAGAACTGAATTACTATGATGAAAAATAAAATAAAAGCAATTAAAAAAAAAAAAGCTGAAAACAAGAGACAAGCTAAAACAATGTTCATGAGAAACAAGGAAATAGTTGCTCATGATGTATAAAGCAAATTTCTAGACTGAAAGCTGTATAGCTGTCAGTTGTTAAATAAAATTTCTTTGGTGTATGGGCAACTGCAGCAAGTTTCTGCTTTGGATACAGGAAATCTTACCAAAATTTAGTACTGGTACCTGTGAGTTTTAATGATGGTTTCTAGAGAGAAACCCTTGGTAGTGGAGACCAGAAGGACATCAATCTAGTACTGTTTCTTTTAAAAGAGCATTTAAGCATTGTGGAAAATGATAAAATTTGCATTACCATTTCCATGAGTGATAGAAGATTTCATCTTTATGACACATAAAGATTCTTGAATTTGTCACTCCTCTAAATTTGTTAAACTTGGGAGTTCAGCCTCTCTGTTCCTCATGAGCACCAGGACTCCTATAGAGAGACATGTTTGTATGCATATTCAGAAAGACTGGAGCATATCATCATAGACAAAAGAGAGAGCAGAAATCAGCTTTCATGAAAGAAATTATGGAACAGACAATTTTGCACAGAAAACATGCTATGGGTGTCCTGAAGAAGTCCTGAAACAGCAAGGGTAATACAATTGATTTGGTAGGAATGTCTGGTTAATTTTTCACAAGGCGTAGAGTCCTCAAAAATCAATAACTTTCTGCTGTATCTTTATTCTTCTGAATAAACTGTGTCTGTCTAAGAAACTTGATTCCTAAGTGCAGCTAGGTTCATAAAACATTCACAGACATACACAGCAGAAAAGAAAGACAAGCTTTCCCAAGCAGCAGCGAGCATTTAACCTCAAGGCAGGACAAAGTGAATTATTCTTTGATAGAGTATCGTCCTTGCACAGATGTGATTTCCCTTTTTCTCTTTAGTGCTATAATTTTCTTTTTTTTTTTTTTTTTTTGTTAGCCATACATAGGCATCTACCCAGAAATTCTTTTAAAATTTCCATTTTCCCTATGAATATTACATTTAGGCTATCACATTTTAAATTTTTAAAGGGTTCAAAAGAAAGATGACTATAGTTACAAACGATACAAGTAGGGATGCACACGGTGTTTCTGCTACATTAGGCTAGCAAATATACTTTGAAGAGGGGATAAAGCAGAGAGAAGGATAACAAAATACAGAAACTGTGAGAGGTCAATATAAAACCAATGAATTTTACCTAGAGAAGACTGGAGCAAACTCCACCTTGAATAACACACTGAAACCTAGCTGTGCTGTGTTAGCAACTAAGTTAATCTTTCTGCATCTTATCTATTTAGGTCCATTGATTATAGAACATCTAGGGAAATAAATCTCTTGAAATAAGTGTCTGTAGTTACCTGTCTGAAACTAAACTATGAAAATATCTTTCTTTCAAAAGGTACTGACCATGACATGACTACACAATCGTATTACTCCGGACCTCAGTTACAATTTTCAGTGTTTTAATGTTTTGCTTTTGCATCATACAGTTTATTCTGTGCTAAGCTGGTGTCCAGGAAGACTCTACATCATGCCAGATGGAGATACAAAATAATCAAGACATATCCTGAGCAAGAACCTCTTCACCTCATGTGAAAGTCCATAGCCAACAGTTGCATCCTAAGCAGGGACCTTCTTTAAATGCATGAAAATCAGACAACAGTCATTGCCATCCCTGTTTAGAGACCGTTAATTAAATGACTTTTGAAGAGCTGTGGTGGGCTGATGCTGGCTGCATGACCTCCAACAAAAACCATTTTAAGGAGGGCCTTGAGCAACAACAGGCTCACGGAGATGCTCACATTCCCAAAAGTCATGGCACTGAAGAATATCTGAACAATGAACAGGTAGATAAGATTGCCAAGATTGGAATAACTAAGATGGATATAGACTGGGAATGAAAGGGTTAGCTATTTATAGCCTGATTGGTCCATGAAACATCAGGACATCTGATATGTTGAGGCCTGGATAATTGAGTACATTGGACCACTCCCATAAACATGCCAAGGCAAGAGCCCATGAAATGGGAAAATAATATTTATCTGTGAAAGGATGGGGATGTAGTTAATGAAAATGTATGTTTGGTATAGAGATGGTTTAAGGATTTCATTTCAGTTGTAGGTGTGGGTAAGAAGGGATTTCAGTAATGAAAGATAACACAATAGAACAATTGGAAGATATATAAATTATGTGGAATCTGAGTATAATGCACAATGCTTTGCATTGGTGGCTGGAAAGGGGTTGACAAATTGTGTTTTGGCTGCAGAGGAGCAGTGCTGGCACAGCATCAGGCCTGTCTCTCTAACATTCCCACCCCATCGAGGTGCTGGGAGTGGGCAGATCCTGGGATGGGACACAGCCAGCCCAGCTGACCCAAATTAATCACAGGGATATTCCACACCATGTGATGCCAGCTCGGATATGAAAGCTAAGGGAGAGAGGAGGAATGTGGTAAGTGGATTATTTGTTTTGCAGTGTCTGTCTTCTGAAGCCACTGCTAGTGTGCTGAAGCCCTGCTTCCTGGGAAGTGTCTGCACATTGCTCACAGATGGGAACTAAAGATTAATTTTTTCCCCTTTGCTCCTGTGCCGGCAAACTTTTGTTTTCTAATTTTTTCACTTTAGTAAACTGCCTTGTCTCAACCTACGAGCTCTCTCCCATCTTGTTTTCTTTCCTCTGTCCCGATGGAGAGTGATATAGTGGCTTGGTGGGCAACTGCTGTCCAGCCAAGGTCAAGCCACTGCAACAACATTCACCTCTCCTCCTTGTCTGCCTGTCCTTTCCACCTCAGTCAATCAAGTACAGGCAATGAGTGAAAATGCTGGCAGATGGGACAACTTCACAAAAACTAAACCCATTTTCTAAAACAATTTTGACATCTCTCCCCTTCAAAATTTGTTTTTTAAGGGTTTTGCAGACATTCACTCATATTTGGCTACTTTTGTTATAGAAAGACTAGTTAGAAGGTCTGTAACCAATTTGTTGTGACAATAAGGAGGGAAGGAGAATTAGTTAATTAGAACTAAAATAACAACTAGTCCTCCATACACTGTACAATGAAATATGTGGCTGGGATGGAAACCTGCAGTAGTAGATGTCACCTTGAGCACTGTTATTTAATTCTCATGTCTCCATAGGCACAAACACATCCTTGCAGGTAGATGCAAGGCATATTACAACACACATTGAAGTTTGGATGTGAAGTAAAAGGTCTATATAGCTACAACAAACTTGGAGTGTGCAAAAAAATTGTAAACTTCAGTAGATTATTTTTTCTCACAGAATCAATGACCAAGAGGGTGTAAAAACCTGGATTCATCCTCAAGCTTTTGTGTCATAAAATTATTTTTGAGGAAACATTGCAGCAGGGAAGACAAGTAACCTTAGCAGCAGAGATTACTCTGATTACAGAAATTTCTATTATTTTAGGATACTGGCCATAGTGTGGGTCAGAAATTATTTTTAGAAAATAAACCTCTAGATTGTCAACTATGTAGTTTTATTTTTTTTCTTATTGATTCAATGAAGTACCATTTGAGGTATAGTGGGGGTTTTTCTTTTTTTCAGGAAACGTATAGAAGCACGCAGGAGAAAAAGAAAAAAAATGCCATTAATTTTGCTTTGACTTATATATTTATTTTTCCTGGATCTTGATTTTTCAAATTTTACCTCACAGATTTATTGACTTTTTAAAAAGTTATCTGTGTATGTGGTACAGAGAAATATGGCCTTATAGCTCATCACCTCCAATGGACACTTACCCTTCTCAGGCAGTATCTCAAGGGCAAACTGTAATTGATTGGGAGCAGGAGTGTGCATGAGCACTGAAGTATGTCAGTATCTGACTGTAGTACATTTGTATATAAGTAGATTCTATAAGACTGCAAAAGTTGCTTGAAATCTTACAATAGATTTTCTTATGAGTTATCTGCAATCACCTAAACATGCTATAATTTGATTTACACTGTGAAACATCCTTTCTCAAAGTTGCACAGTGTTCCAATCCATATCTACGCACAGGACAGTAAACCAACTTTGTATTCTGCTGCAATTGTTAGACAAGAGCTCTCCCACAGATAAGCAATTCTGACAAATTTTTATTTCATCTTACAAGAACTAACATTCCATGATAGTTTCTAATTCTGATGCTTCAGACAAATGTAAGATATTTTACTGATTGTGGAAAAAATCTTTTTTAAATTCTTACTTCTTAATGGGAGAATGATGGGAGCAGCTTGATAGAAATTCTCTGTGGAATTAAATGAATAAGGTCCTAGTTATCTAATTTCTCCAAGAAAAGATCCCTAGCATCCATAGACCTGGAATAAGGATGAATTTGGGTTTAGATTAGAATAGTCATAAATTTACCTTAAGTTTCTAGATGGAATGAAACCAAGGCCAGTCAATATCTACAAATTTCCCTTGGTTTAATGTCAAGTCCTTAAACTATCTGTGGTTTTCATGAGAGTACACACATTAGCCTGGGATTAGCAAAAGGTGCATCTGCGTTTTTGCCCTTTTATACTTTCCACTGCATTTTATTCTTATAGCAAAATTCATGTTATGCTAGGGTTACATTACAAGAATTTTGCAGTGATCTACTGAAAATAACTAAAGTATATATGTATATAAAAGAAAAGCATGGTACTTTTATTACCGTATGTATTTTTTCTATGTTTTTTTTCCAAGTACCATTCGAAATTTCTCACTGCATGAAAAATTGTGCCTTGGAATTTCAAATACGATACAAAAAAGCATTTTCAAACTCTAATTTGTCCATAACCATTGTCATTGAACAAAGACAAAGCTAGTTTTTAAACCATGTTCTATAATAACAAGAGGAATGATAATAGCACATGCTGAATGCATAAGTAAAATGCCAACGACTGGAAGATTAAGGCTTTCTCTTGATTTCATGGAACACATTTCACAGCTGGTATTTCAGCAGAAGCACACTTTGTGCAAAAACTTGTTGCCAAGGAAAATATTTCATTTTAAAAGCTTTTTTTTTCCTTTATCGGTTGTTTGTTTCTGAGTACCAAAGGGCTTATGGAGAATATTTTGGTTTAAAGCATATAAAAAAGAAACTGATTCCTTTAACAGACTTAATTAATCTTTGCCTTTCCTCAAGTAAATTGATTTTATTTTCTAAAAGCACATTTGGTGTAGAGGCACATTGGATGTAGAAGCTGAAGGACACAGAAAAGTTCAACTTCTGTTGCTCATGCCCAGATTCATCAAAGTTCAGCACATCCTGGACTTGGAAATCAATAGTCACCTTTCTTCCTCTTCCATCCTTTCTTTCATCTCTCTCCCTAATGGTCTCTTTTCTAAGTACTTTACAGTCCTGGAACTCTTATCTCCTATTTGCCCATCAAAAGTAAACACTAATTTTTCTTTGAATCTTTCCCAAGTTGAAGCTAAGTGAAGCTTCAGAATGGTGGATGGGATGAGATTTTAGAGAGCTTTCATCCAAATTACCCTTTAGCCAGTGCTTGAATGTGGCAGCTCCAGCGTTCAGAGCACTAACTCTTGGCCCCATGGAGGCCAGGGTTAGAACTTTATTATTTTCTGTAGGGTCCATATTTAATCTTGAGTTTATGGCCAAATAGGAAATATACCCAAACTGTTTTTCCCTACACATGATGAGGATTTCTCAAGCTTTTTGGTAGAAAAATCAAAACAGTGTTTTTCTATGAGCTCCTTCATATAGGATATGATATTCATTTCAAGAACCATGAAAAATTACAGCTTCTGCAAGTATTTGCAGGCTGTTTTTTACTTAGTTAAGGGTCCTCTGCAAGCCAAGTGGCATATAGACTTGAGATGAGACATAACAGTAATGGGAACTTGCTATAGTTCTCCTTGTTTCCCTTTGTGGTCCACCATGAATAATTTTCTAGCTGATGTAAGGCACATTGCTGGACTTGAGAGGGACATTCAGTGCTTCACTGCTGCAATTTTGATCAGATCTTTTCTGGAGTTTCCAAAAATCCTTTAGCCACAGAAGGGCTAGAAAAGTGAGTGAGTAACTGACAAACCACAGGTAATATTACAAAATTGCTCTTGTTGACAGTGTCAGTTTATAAATTTTTTTATTCCTTTTAGCTGCATGCAATGTTGGAGGGTCTCTCGGGCAACACAGTACCAGTGACATCCAAGGTACTAGTTTGGAGGCAATTGCTTTAAAAAACTCAGCCTCTGGGAATTCCTGAAGTTATATTCATAGATGGATCAACTCTATCATTTAGAAATTTCCAGATGAAGTGAGAGTTAATGTGATTATAAAGGACAGCTACATGAATTATTACCTGAAGAACAATAGAAATAACTCATGGAAGTGAAAAAGCTGGTACAAGCAGATTAGACTTGAGTTAAATGCTGAGACAAAAAAAAAAAAAAAAGGAGAACTATACTCCAAACCTGCTCTGTGATGGATAAAACACTGACCAAGAATATAAGACTAAAAATGGTTTGGATTATTACCTCAGATAAATCAAGCTGGTCTTTATGTTTATGAGCCTCAACTTTGTACAACTTCCATAAAAAATACTGAATAAACTATACAAGTGTATTAGTTTACTATTATCATTGCAATGTTTCTAAAATGCAACCTACTCTTGTTTTTTATTACACTACTAGATCAGAATAAAATGAAAAGTTTTCTCCTTTTTTTTTTATTTTTTTTTTATTTGGAGCACCCAGCCTTGTAAGAGACAAAGCACTACAGACTCCTAATCTTCCGATAAATATTAATATATTACAGTTAATAACTATACTGATAAAAATGGTGTTCATGAAGCTAAGGCCTGAATATTAGCAGAGAGAGGTCATTCAGAGTTCTCAATAGCCCCTTTCACTGCATCTTAATCCACACTTAATCCCCTGGCTATTATGGGTCCACAGTTTTCACACATTGCTTTGCCAACACACATAAATCCTGGCCTGTGAAGTATCCCCTGTTATTCCTGTTCCACACCTTTCTTTAGGACAAAAATATATCTCATTCTTAACAGTACAGTGAAATCTATAATGTGGATAAACTGCACCCAGGGGATCAGATTGAAGCCATTAAAATTATTTTCCCTATGGGTCCTGATGCAGAATTGGAACACTAATCTCCAGAGATAAAGGGCATCTAACTGATTTACTACTGCTGTCCCCACTTTTAGCTTTGATTTTATTTGTTTGCTCTGTAACTGTCATCTATATTCTAGACCCTTGAGCATCCAGATGATCTTGGCAACATAACTGTATCCACCATACTGTGTCTGACTGATAGCTCTGAAGTGTTCACAGCATAACTTCATTATCCAAACAGGAATTAGCTGACTTTTTGTAGCTCAGATTATATTGATATGAAATAGACTATTATACAGCAGTAACACAGCATTTTAAAACCTTGTGGAAGGGACACAATGCTTGCTAGTTTTGTATTGATTTCTCCAAGTAGGAATTATGATCAAAAACTAATTTCAAGCTGGGTTAAATTTCTCTAGGTTTGAATAAAATCTTTCTGTTAGTTCAATTACTATACACCAAAAAGTGAGATAGCATGCAAAGAGTATCAGCTTGTTCAGAGAGATTTCTAGATCACTGAGATTCTTTTAAGAACAGTTTATAGGATTTACAACATGCATTCAAAAAACCTCGAAGCTTGGTGCATCACTTTAAAATTATTTCTTTTCTTCTTATAATTAGTAACTTTGATTTTCATTTCTTCTTGTTAGTGGAATAGTTAGAAGAATACAGATATTACATGCTTTTCTTTGTATGGTTTCTTCTACATAGAAATAAAGAGATTTTAAATATTTGAAATACCTAAATTAGAGAGGCAATTAAAAGAAAAAAAAGTGTCCTTTTTATGGTGGTTGAAATCTGGCAATGAATTCGATGACTTCACTATATCCTAAAGGGATTCTGAGTGTGAAGAACAACACTTCTGGAGACAGGTTTTGAAGCATTGCATAAATCATGGTCTCCTGAAACAGTGGATGTAAACTGTTTCGATGGTTCACTGAAAAATCTTTCAGTGGCCATTTGGTATAAGAAATGCTATTTTCCTCCCTTTCTATTTGTCTTGGATGAAACATGTAAGGACTGAGACATTGATTAGTGATTTGGGAGAACTTGCAAGAAGAAAGTAAAAAGGAGAAAAGGTATAGCAAAGGAACTGCAGTTTCTAACAGACATCTCAAGAGACAAGCTATGATCCATTTGTCTTTGTCATTTTCCCATCAGTTATTTTCAGATATCTGCAACAGCATGATCTTATTGCCAACAAATATAGTACATAAAGTATTGCATGTGGTTATGGGCACATACCCCTGTAATGACTAGAAGAGTTGCTTTTCATACAGAAATGTTTGGGATAAATTCTACAATTTTGTGCTTGTCATTGTATCACAAAAGGTGCACTGAATGTAAAATATTTCCTCAATAAATTTCTCCTTTGGACCAAACCAATTTATTCTTCTGAGGCATAGGTATCATATCCAGAGTTTTGATTCCTGCTGTAAACAAGGCCACTGCTAGTCAGAACACACCAATCTTTTATCAACAGCATTTCAATTCCACAAGTTGCAACAAGTCACAGCTTTTTCCAGTCTTTGGATGAATTAAAGCTGCATCTACAGAAAGATAATTATATACATCTAAATCCTACATAGGAAAATGTTTATGCTCTTAACTATGCTTAAGATCTTGCTGTTCCCCACAGGTTCCTGCAGAGGGGAAGTGGAGGTGGAGGTGCAGGTTACTTCTCTGGGATCCAGAGATGAGAGGTATGGGAATGGTTCAAAGTGTGACCAGCTGAAACTCAAATTGGACATATGGAAGCATTCCTTTACCAAGAGGGTGGTCAGACCCT
>WAAE01005202.1:0-28239 GCA_013400495.1 Nicator chloris | reverse complement strand
AATGTCTTTATCAATTATGTCCTGAAGGAAAAATCTGGTCTTAATATCTGTAGCTTATTTGTGTTTTAGGGGGGCTATGAAGCAGGTTTTCTTTTGGCTCCAGCAAAAAATATAAGAATATAAGACCAACTTGCAACAGAAATTTGATAGCTTGATTTCATCATGGCTGTGCACTATATACATGTAACATCTTTGCACATGCTTATCTTCTGTAAAGAAAAGCAAGACAAACCAAAGTGTGCTTTGGCATCCTTCTGCATCAAATAGCTATGCTTATCACACTGTACTCATCCTAACTGAACATATGCATCTTTCTTTTAGGAACTCCTTTCAATCCTGCCAATGCAGGCTGCAATTTTGAGGAAGATCTGTGTAATTTTTACCAAGATCACAAAGACGGCCCAGGATGGAGCAGAGTGAAAGTGAAGCGCAATGTGTATAGAGCAGGAGATCACACTACTGGATTCGGTGACTCAAAACTGCTTTTTCCTAGAAGAGTCAAACGATATATAAATGTTATGTAAAAGGTTATATGAAGGTTAACCTCTTGTATCATTGTTCACTCTGTTAAGTAATATCACTGGCATAATGGTTAGCTTGCCACAGTGCAACTCTCTGCCATTAAAAATCAGTTTTCACAGCTTGATCGTGTCTGGAACTCTGGCTGTGCTTCCCCATGTGTAGAGGAGGAAGGTCACCTATTGAATAGTCAGGAAGGGCCATAAATCAGAGTATCTTCACTATACTGCTCTGTAGTTTCTGGAGGGATGAATCCACAAAAATATGGAATTAAATGTGATAATAGGTTAAGGTTTTTAGAGAAGAAGCTTTTAGCTCTTTTAGGCTTCGGATATTTGGCATTTTTAAGGGAAAACAGAAATATTGTGTAGTGAAACCACATGGTGAAAGGACTGTTAATAAATTCTGAAATTCAGACATCTCTTGGTGTAGAGTGATGGTTATTAATCACATGCACTAAAGTCTCAGCACTTTATACTTGCTGCAGGGAATAATAGGCCTTGTGCGCCACCCTCCATTTTTTTGTCTCACAGTGGTAACCCTGAAAAGGCCAGTTTTCCAATGAGGCCAGCAGGCCAGGGATAATGTGATAAATGTGATAAGTGCTTGTTTGCAGTAACTTAGCCGTGTGCCAGTTTAGCTAGAAGCAGACAGGATGTTTTTGGAAAAAACGGTTATTTACTGTCAGAGTGTGATAATCTATTTCTTGCCAGTTGGAACTGTTTTTATAACCCAAGTCTGATGCAATAACAAAAACTTCTTTAATAGCAAATCAGCTGTGCTAATAGCATATTAAATACAATAATTATGCTGTCGTGCAGGTTATTATTTGTTGGCAAACACAAAGTTTACATCACAGCCTGAGTACATTGGACGTCTGTATGGCCCGACCCTGCCAGGAAACTTGCAGTTTTGTCTGCGTTTCTATTATGCCTTATATGGGTTTTTCAAGATGAGTGGCACTCTTGCAGTTTATATCTTTGAGGAGAATCATGTAGTTCAAGAGAAAATCTGGTCTGTGTTGGATTCTCCAAAGGGAGTTTGGACTCAAGCTGAAATCTCCTTCAAAAAGCCTATGCCTTGCAAGGTAAGAGCCAAGTCTTCAAATTTGCTGAATTCTGAGAGGAGATTTTCCTTTCCTTCTCAATGTTCTTTGTTGTACAGGGAATAATCCTAAGTGAGATATACCTGCAAAGTGAATTAGCTGGAGATTTCACCAGGGACCTCTAACAAAAGCCAGTTGTGTCTTGGTTTCTCAGCATGCTCCACATCCTCTCATTTTTGTTTGCTTGTTTCCTATGTGAGTCATATGATCGTCATTCTCAATTACAGAATTTAATTAATCAAAAAGGTACTGGTAAGTTCTGGTCAAAATGGGGAGCTGATCATAGTTCCCTAAACTCAACTGCTGGGTTACAATAGGAAACCGGAAGTCAGTGTAAATGAGAGCAATGGACTTGAAGGATTTACAGTGTCTTGTTGGAGAGGTCATTACATTATCTCAGCAAGTTAATAACACATTGGTACTTGACATCACCTCTTGAGTAAGTCCTTAAGCCATTGTAATTCCTCATCTCCATTCTTTTTACAAAGACTGAGTTTTACACTGATTTCTGCAAATGCTACTTCTGTAGTTATGCTGATTTCTGTAACAGATTTTCACTGTCAGGGAGCCGTCTAAGGAGAACCAGATGGATCAGTACATGTTGACTAGTGTGATAATATGATGAACATATGAATGGAAGCTTGTGTTGCTAAGTATTTCTATATTAAAGACAAATATCTTAAATATTTTGTCCACTACAAATTAGTTTTTGAAATAACAGAAGTTATTGACCATAAAAGGTCACCAGAAACCAACTGCCTGTGTTGAGAGGCAAATTTCTTTTTAAAATTTCAGTCCTAGTTGTTGGGTAGTGTTTTCTGTCAGATACTTGATACCTTAAAATTTCGATGGGTTTTTAATGTACTTTATCCATAAAACATAACAGAATTTATAATTCCCTTTCAACTGTTAGAGAATAAAAAAAGATTTTTATTAGTGCCCAGCAAATGCATACGAGAAAAGTTTCTCATAGTGTCATCCCAAGGTATTTGCAGAGAAGTTAAAATGGCAAGCTCATAATTTACTTCTGTCATCTCCTGTTTAGGTATTTCTGTATTACTTCTGGAAAGGTTTAGTAACTTCTGTAGTAACTTATAAGTTTAGTAACTTATGTAGCATAATGAACTGCATGAGTGGTGATCATATATGAGCATGACTGTTAAACTGGTTGACAGCCTTGGAAGTGGCAGGTTTTTTAGCATCAGACATTTACATGGAAAACGTTTTCCAGCATGAATTTGTGAAGAATGATTTTTGTTTTCCTAGAAGTCAGGATATGTAAAACAGTTGTGAAGAAGCTTGCCTCGCTGCTTTTGAGCCTGAATTTGTGTAGGAGGGGGAGAAACACCATGCTCTGCAGCATGGTTTGTTGGCCTCTGGTAGTTTTCAACAACCTTCCTGGGTGCTTCAGGTCTTGTGAAAGTCTTCCTTCCCATGGAAACAAGTTGCAAAATGTTTCTGTTGAGAAGGCATTCCTCAAATATCACAAAATGTGAGATTTACTGGGCATTATAGAAGTCAGCCTGTGTTCAGCAAACCGTAATTCAGGCATCCCTTAGCTAAATAACTATGTATTTGGGAAGGGGTTCAGTTTATAAGGTTTTCCTTAGACAAACAGAAGAAAATGGGTGAAGTTCTGAAACATATTAATATGGAAAAGTACATCAAGGTATGTTTACAGATGGAAAGGTAGCATAAAAAAGACAAATATTAGCAAAGTTGAAGCAGGTCTGCTTAAGGCAGAGGGTGAAAACTTGGTGTAGTTACAGGCTGTCCGCTCACAATAATCAGAAGTAGGCTCAAATGAAGTTGCATAGGGAACTTGATTCTGGCTTTTCCTTGCAATCTCTTGCCCTGCTCTTCAACTTTAATACTTTTATAAGTCTTTTTGTGCTTTATTTTGTTTTTTTCTTCTTTTCCAAGGCAACAGAAGGAAACAAAGTACTGTGTGGCACTGTGTAAAGACTCAGCGTAGTTATCTGTGAAAATATGTCTGCCTAGCACATAGCAGAATAGCTGGCAAAAAGCACTCATTTCAATTTAGGGCAGCTGTGGAGGTGCAGCAGAGCACTGGTGCTGGTAGCAAGGAGTGGTGGGAACCAGCAAGTAAGGGATTACACTTCCGGCTCTGGAGGGAGGCAGTGCTGGGAAACATGACAGAAGCTTGACCTCTCTTGTCCTATCTCCTGCAACCTGTCCTTGTGTCTTATGCCTCCTTAGTGAGGCATCTTTATTTTATCTAACCTGTCCCATAGGCAACGAACCACCTCTCTGCTCCCCACCCCAGTCCTCATTTTACTCTCAGCTCTGGACAATCCCATTTTTTTTCCGTGTAATATTATTCATGTTCCATCCTGTTTGCCCTGCCTGTTCCATTTCTTACAAATTTTAGTTTCTCAAAAACCAATGACTTGACAGAAAAGATAGCAGTGGCATAAAGATCAGACTCTTGACACTTTTCTGCTCCTACTCCAAAGCCTAGGAGTGCTCAAGCTCTTCACAGAATTTTTTTGTTTAATAGGGGAAAATAAACCCTTTTTCCTAGCCTTGTTCTCGGAAATGATGGAACTGTTTTGGATTAAATCTTCCAAAACAAGGCTGTAGCAAGGACCTAGCATGGAAAATCTGAGCTAAAATCATTGTGTCTTGGCAATGTTATAGGCAAGTGAAAAACAGTCTTTTAGTGGAGAGTGGTGGTCTCAAAATAAGATAGGTCTGCCACCTCTCCTCTAATACAGATGTAGTGACTGATGTGCCTATTTTGTTGTTTTCTGAGATGTATCATATGTAGACTTGGATGGTAGGAAGTTGTAGGCATGCACAGTAGTTTGGCTGAGTAGCTGCTTGGTTACCAGGAATGACTTTTGAATTGGGTGAGCCCCTGTGGAAACAGTAAGCAGTCTCCTGGCAGTTCCTTAACAGCTGGTCAAGTCAGTGACAATCATGTGTCCTGAAGGTCAAAATGATTTTTCAGCCAGAAAATAATTGCTCTAAAATAACTGATTACCCACATCCTTCATCTTTTTTCTACTATGAATACTCCTACCAAAGCTTTGAATATTATATAAAATCCACCTATTACATTTTAGTTTTGATAGCATATTTGTTTGCATCAGGACAATAAAAAGATGCAGATTTTCATTGCTTGGTTTCTGTTATGGTTTTTGCAAGTTCTTTTTGAATTAGCTAACTGCAGTCTGGCACAAGTTGATGGCTTGAGTTCTGTGAGCAGGAAATGTGAAACTAGCCAGCTGGCTTTAATATGACACTTTAAAAATAACAAATTTTAAAGGCTAGGCAGATATGATCCAGCTAAGCAAGTCACAAATGTCTATACCTACATATATACATACATATGTATGTGCATATATATTTATATGTGTGTGTGTATGTACTGCAAATACATATGCTGATAATTCTAGCAAGAAGGTAAAGAATTTTAAATCCTGATTTCCTAATCTGTACTTGCAGCACTGTCTCTCCTACTTGGTGTGAGTACCTATGATCCTATATACATACAGTGTATATTGATTTATTCTGTATCCAGGGAATAAATTTGAGAAGAAAGAAATGAAAAAAAAATTCTAATGTTGTTTTAAATCACTTAAATCCTTCATGGTTTATTGTATAAGCCTTTGGAAGGGCAGCATGAAAACCTAAATCTGAAATATGTGGATTATTTTCAGTTGCTTGAAGGTACTGAAATTGATCTTCCATGCCAGTACATGTCAGGAAAATGTAAGAGCTAACTGAAAGAAAATTTCACATATCATTTGCATCCTTGAGAAGCTCACATGAACTGTGAAGCAAGAATCTACANTCCATGCCAGTACATGTCAGGAAAATGTAAGAGCTAACTGAAAGAAAATTTCACATATCATTTGCATCCTTGAGAAGCTCACATGAACTGTGAAGCAAGAATCTACATTTTAATTTTGTGTGTGTGTGTGTGTGTGTGTGTGTGTGTGTGTGTGTGTGTCTGCATGTATATGTGGGTAAACACCAGCATGGAAAAATATTTCTTGTATGCAACTTTACAACAAAGTCCAAATACCTAAATTAAAATGAAGGTTTGAGTTCAATTGGGTCTGCTTTTATCAATTCTGCTCATTCCTGCTAGATTTGGCTTACCATTCTGAAGCTCAGGTTTTTGAAAGCAAACATCTTGTGTTCTTTATCCATCATGCAAGCTTTTGCAATGTTACTTGATGTGCTTGAACCTCCCAAAGGGTTCAAAATCAAATCCTCAGAAAGGTAATTTGAATAACAGGCTATCCTACTTTCATCAGAGTAGCTATGGCTGCATTTTTGAGTTTTCATTCCTTAGCTTTATGTTTCTCTTTCATTGTTTGTTTCTGCCCTTGGACAGAAAGGTATTCAAAATATTTGTTCAACTCTCACAAGCTTATTACCAATGTTATCCAATTATTTATGTAGAAGCTTTCATATTGCATTATTTTTCCCACAGAAGCTCAATGTATTTGCATGGCAAGAAATTGAACTTGCCTGGCGAGTGCCATTTTAAATCAATTTATTTTAAATGACAGGAGCTTGCAGGTATTCTAATTTTGGCTTAATAGCTTACTTGAGTTCTTGATAAATGAGTCTCTAACTGTTTAAGCCAAAGAAATACAAGCCACTTAAAATCTAGTTTTATTAAGCTACCTATGAGTAATTTGGTCTACACTTAAAACATCTGTATTGAACAGCCCTGAGACAGTCAGAATGGTTTTCCCATCCCATGTGGTCAGTCCCTGGCTTACATGCTTATATGGCTGTTTATTTGCATAACTGACTGAAATGTCAGGCTCCCTGTCTTGTGAAAACATCTTGACTGCTTCTTCGTGTCAGGTCACACTTTTGTTTCTAGTGTTCAAATTATTTTTTGATTTCGTAATACTGAGTTTTGTCTCACTGTGAGGAAGTTACAATAGTCGCTTCTCAAAAAAACCCACCTCAGTTTCCACTATAACTGTCCTTCTTCTTTAGGAAATTGAACTTTAAGTGTGTCTAAGTGACAGACTGAGTTTTGTGTCTACACAGATTTACAGTGTGTCATTGTCGTGGTTTAGGGCAAATTTGGGAGGAAACCTCCAAATGGGGTCCCTCTTGAAAGCAGATTCTAGTGGCCCCTCCCCTAACTGGTGCAGGGAAAGATTTCCTTGGAGAAAAGTGGAAAAACCTGTTTATTTAACAAAGCATTCACAAGCATAAAAAATAATAATATTAAATCATAAAACCTCTCACTGTTCTGAAGAGATGGCAAATTCAGACAGTCCTTGCTGTGGGGTGTAGCTGAGCTCTCTCAGTCTCCCATCAGTCCCTCCTGCACTGGAAAATGCCATCCTGGGCCCCGGTGGGACCCAGGCGTGAGCCCCCCGTGTTCTTCTGGGTTTTCAGTCCAGAGCAGGCTGAGCAGTTCCAAGAAACAGAAAAACCACAGTCTGGGGAACTTCTCTGCCTCAGCTAGCTAAAAACTAACTAAAAACCAAAGGAGAGCTGTCTCCTGCTGTCCATGCTGCAGACAACACAGTCCGTGAGAAGAAATGCAGGGGAGCAAGTGCAGTTTCTCAAAACAAACTCCATGCTTCTTTTCTTCCCCTTCACTCTCAGAACCAGTCTTAAGTGCAGAACTTAATATCCAGCATAAACAGAACAGATAATTGGCGATACAAGCATCATAAAGTCACCGCAGGACAGTCATTTAGACCTAGAAATATCAATTAGAATGGAATTAGATAAATTACCTTGCCGCAGAGGCATAGCTTGCTTTTAAGTCACCAGATTGGGCGGTTTTCATGTTTTTCTTCTGTTTGGCTGATCTGGCTCTCTACTTGAGCAAGATGTATACGTTCTGGGATAAACGAGGAGAGAAAATACACAGAACGTATAGGGATCCAAGGGAATCTTCTCTCCTTTTCCCCTGTTCTCAGTCCAGCTCCCTCCAAACCTCTTATAGCAAGCTTCCCCATTAGTCCCTCCTTACCCTGGAGGTACCTTACTATGTGTCACCCTATTTCCTCTCCTCTAAAAGCAGATTAACTTCATATGCATATGAGTTTTAACTCACATTCTGCTTGTAGAATCACCAAGTGGTAAGGATGAGGAGTCTCTTCTGCCTCACTCAGTATCTGCAGCATAACCCAACATGGTGTCTTGGCAGAAGCTTGCTCGACCAGCCATTCTCATCTGGCATTGCTCATACCTCATATCATCCAGGATAAGTGCTGAGAAAGGATTATTGATACTTTGAGACTGAAGGCCAGGACCATTGATTAAGCACTGCAAGATAAACCAGATTCCACAAGCTGGGGCGGTGGTTTGGAAGGAAACGGATGGTCTAGATGTGTCCTGTTACTGAAACAAAAAGAGACATAAGAGATATGTTTTATTTTTCAGTAACACAGGCAACAACGGCCTGCACTGGGTAATGTTTTTAGTTTAGCCTCCAAAATAGTGTGTGAGTCCAGGAATGTCTGTTACCTAGCTTGAAACAATCAGTATGTTGTTCATCTGCCATGCTTTATGCTGAAAAAAGCTGAGCACAAAGAATCCCCTATTCTCTTATCCAAGGCATGAGATAAAGTAATAAAATTTTATTTTGGAAAAAGTGACCTAGCAAATATTTTAATTCAAAACAAGAACAAGTGCAAAGCATCTTGAGTTTAGTTCTATTGAGACTGTAGGAAGGATTCAGAGATCTGACTCAGTGTGAAAGTGAGTAGTTGAGTAAATCCAAGTTGATACAATTTTGGTAGATAAAGTTCAAATACTCAAATTTTTGCTTTATGACAGAAAAAGATATTTTAACAGAAGAAGAGTGAATGAATTTGACCCATGAATAAAATTGTTCTAGTCCATTGCCTAAAAATAAATCAAGAATGTAACAACAAAATAAATTGAGAGGACTGTAACAATTTCAGTACATTTGCTATAGCCAATATTGAAAACTCTGCATTTCCAATCAGAAGCTCCCAAGTAGAAGACTCTGTAATTTAATCCCTGTGAAATTATGAAGTCTTCTCATGGCAGTGTGTCCCTCAACACCACAAAAATCAAGTGCAAAAATAGTGAAGCTTAAGCTACAGAGAGTAAAGATGAACAAGTTTACAATTGTCACCGAATCAGATCAATCCTTTGGTTGTACAAAGATTACTGGTTAAATGGCCTTTGAGAGACCACAGTTATTGTTGTGATGCTTTTGAAATGGAGGGCTTTCTGCAGGGTTCAATGGGTAGTTACACACCATGTATGGAACAAATTACTGCAATCTAAGAATAAAGAACTTAATCCTGCTCCCAATGATGTCAATACTAAAGCATCACTTAAAATGTGACTCCGGAGTGTGGAAATGCTGTTTCACAAATGAGGCCTGACTTTACCCTTACATGTGTGGTTTTCTGATTATTCATGGATTTAGGGCTACAATATGTCTTTAATTCATTACAAATGTTCACCAGAATGCATTTATTAAAATTCTGGCAAATGATGTTCACCCAATGTATCTTATTTAACACTTATTTTATGCTTTTTTTCCAAGAGATGCTACCATTTTTAAAGGTTGCCCCTGTGTCCTGACAATGAACTTACAAAGTATGAAAGAATTTTTGTCCTGTTAAACCTTGAGGCTAACATACAGTTCTACAGTGGGAAGAAAAAAAAATAGGTGTAGGGTTTAGGCCACTATACTCTGGGCAGTTTTTCATTCTGTGCATGGACACTCCTTAACTCTATACCAGTGACAGTTTACAAGATAGATAGTCAATAATAATCAGGATTGGTAGCACTGGAAGTTTCAAAAATTGCTCCACCCTGGCCAGCATAATGCATACATATTTCAAAGTTTTTGGTGTAGTTATGTTCCACGCTGTTTTATAAGCAGATGATTTAATAAATCCTTCATAGCAAAATAAACTGGCAAAATACCATGTAGGTACCATATTGAAGGTGTTACCAAGCCTGCTAGAAGAAAACATACTAAATAGTGCTCTAACAACTTTTAAAAGAGTTTTTGTATCCACACGAAATTTGTCAGTCAGCATTTAACCTCAAATACATAACTGAGGTGTTGTCCAGAGCACTAAACGGTTAGAACTGACACTAATCCATCCACAATCACTAGCATAGACCTCAACACAAATGAATTGTTTTGAAAAGCTCCTCCCAAATTATGGTCTTAACTCCAGTGGTCACACAGATGGCTTGGAGTAGTTAGGCCAAGAAAACCACCAGCAGTGTTTTCACAAAATAAATCCTAATGTGTCTTCTGTAATTCAAACAGATCTGTGTCAACCTTGGCAGAAAGGCAACTGAGAGTCTTCCAGTTTCTTTACATTTTATTTTATTATCTCATAAGTGACTTGTATTTTCCATGGCAGAATTAATGTTTACTCAAATCAATGATCTTGGATGTTTTTATTAATCTTCACAAACTCAGATGAACACTGTGAATTATGCATAACATTTCAAGTCTCCTGGTCTATGATATCATGGCACTGAGTCATTTATGAATAATCCCATATTGTGCAGTAGTTTCAGTTAATCTCTATTATTCTTTGCTTTTTGCCACAGCCACTCTTGCCCATCACTCCACATTACTCTTTCAAATTTATTTTTCCATGGATAAAGCTTCCTGGTTTTCAGGATAAGATAGCTGAGGATATTTGAACTGTTCATGTTGGGTGTTGGGCAAGAAAAAACCACAACAACCTCAGTGAGTCATATTTTCTCACAGACAAAAAAATAGTCTAGTAAAATGGGAATTACATACAGATATATGTAATTTGCCTACAAAAGTGAGAAAACATTTTCTGTTGATTGAAAACATACATTTAGTGCCCACTAGAATCAACATTTCAGTGATTGGCAGAATGTGCCACGACAAAGTGGATCCATTATTCCTGTTCTGTAGATTTCAAAATTAATTGTGTATTTGGAAAAAACACTAATATTTCAGACTCTTAACAGTGCCAGGTTTTGTACCTGAAACTTCCTTCTTGTATCGCAGGTTGTCTTTGTCAGCTGGTGTAAAAGCTTCTGGGACTGTGGACTTGTGGCACTGGATGATGTATCATTAAGCCTGGGAAGCTGCCAGGCTGCTGGTAAGACCATGTGTATCTCTCATCCAATAGCTGCTATCCTTTTGAGTAAGAGTTCATTATACATCTTTTTCCAAGCCTATCCTGTAGCTGCCTTCATCCTGTTGTGGTGTCTTGTCCTTTTTTTTTTCCAATAAGTATTGCATAAATACTATTTTTACAAAATACCAAACATACAGCAAGCAGCAGTTTTTGCTCACAGGGGGACCAGCTAACTCCTAATAAATTTCAGTGACTCCAGAGCAGTTGTATGTAGTTGAATGGTCCTTTTGCGGGAATAAAATAAACCCATAGTTCAACTAAGTGACAAGTAGTTTTCAAATGGTCTCCAAGAAGCCAGGAATGGCCCGCAAAACAGTATTTTTCAAAACACAGCATTATTTTTTTTAGGTGAGAACTACAGTTATGCAAGGCCAAGACACAGCCTTCCTTATGTGAGCTGCAGTTCTTTGATGAAGACAGGGAAGCGCAGTCCAAGAGTCCCTCTCATAGTGGGAGGAACTGAATGGTTTTCAGAAAAACTTTACTCTCTGACATGCAGAGACTAACCTCTCTGAACTCACCAAACTCCCTCTTCTGTGGCTGTGTGAGGTTTGACAATACAATGATTGTATCCTAATTTTAAAAAAACATTCTCATGAGGCAAGCACAATCTACAATCCTGTTCTTCTTTGGAATAAAGCCATGCCTTTGCAATGGTCCTAATAGCTTTGTAATGACCTATTTTGATTGGATTTCGTGCATTCAGGCTTATAAAACAGAGAGAAGTCATATGTACAAAACAAGATACCATTTTTCTAAACTATTTCCAGCAGTTGTCTGTTTTGCCTTGATGTAATTCGTAAGTAATTGGAAAAGGAACCAAAGGTGCAGAACTGGTATCTGGGTGTATAGTCATGCCATGGCTTGTCTCTGATGGCAGCAAAACAAATGCCTGAAAAATGCCCCAGAGGTATCAAGGCTTTCTCCTCTTCAAAAGGTTGAGACAGCTCAAAATGTCTACTTCTGAATAACAAATTCAGATTACCTGACAAAAGCATCCTGGCACACACCTGAATTATATCACCTTTTGTATGATCTAATATAACTGAAATATTGAAAATACTCTAGTAATTGCAGCTCTGTGGTCTATTGTAGGCTGCAGTAGAATCTGGTGCGAAAGGAACAGAGGAGAGCTAAATGTGGCATTGATTTCAGTTCACAGAAACTCCAGTCTTTGACAAGATTAATTTTTTATGCATGTTATACATGCTGGGACTTACTAACCTGCTTGGGGTGCCAAAACACTGGTAATTCTATAACAGAGCGTGTTATAGAATCATGGAATTGCTAAGGTTAGAAAAGACTTCTAAGATCATTGAATCCAATCATTAAAACCAAAAGATCTCATAAGATCATCTAGTCCAAAGCACTGTTGTGAAGACTAATAAACTGTTTTAAAGAATCTTAGGACTAGGGAATCCTAGTCATTGAGCTAGACTAGGGCACAGATTTTCCCAAAGATATGAAGAAAATTAAATTTTATCCGACATTTTGAAGGTAGCTTGTACAAGTTTGTGACTATTGTAAGAATTGCCAGGTAGCTGTAATTGGTGTCAGCAGGTGAGGAAATGCAATACATTACTTGTGTAATCTTTCCATATATCAGTCTAATGCATTTGAAGTTTTAAGTTTAGTCCTTTCCTTACAGATATGCTGCTGCCCAGTCCTGGAGAATGCACTTTTGAAAAAGATGAGTGTGTGTTTACCCAGAAGAAGAGAGGTCGTGGGAGCTGGCACAGGAAGAGGGGTCCAACTCCCACTTCTTACACTGGACCAAAAGGAGACCACACTACTGGGGTAGGTAAGTTAAGTTCCACATTGAACGTTCAGAACTGAGAATGACAGTTAATAAAAAATATTAATTACATATTTTAAATGATAATCCAGAAGATAAAGTTTTTACTCTTCTATTCAGAAAAGATACTAATCAAATGAAGTAAGCACATTACACAGGGACTCATGAGTGGTTTTGGGAATATGACATTTAATCTGAATTATCTGATGGCCATGTGGATAATTTGGTTGTCATGTCCCAAAGCAGCCTTTTCCATGAGAAATTAAAGAAGAGGATGACTATTCAGACCCCACAAAAAAAGCTCCTTCCAAACTCCCAGTTTATGTGAATATTCCCTGAAACGGACTTTAGACCTATTTTCAGTTTATGTGGATCATTAAGTAGTCTGAGAAGTGAGGCTGACAGCTTGACTTCAGAACTGAGAGCCTTTTAAGCCTAGTCTGTGACAATGATTATTCCTTAGTTCATCTCTTAGCATCAAGCTGTGCAAGTGATTGGGATTCTTCTGCATGAACACCTTGGGGTTCAAACTTAAAAGAAAACATGAAGAATAAAGGAGATCCCACAAGCTCTTTATCTTGAAAATGTGCTCCACAAGCTCACTAGTGCAAGTTCAAGTATTTAGGCAGGTGGGACCCCCATTAGCATGAGGGCACAGAAAATTGCATCACCACCAACCATAGCCTAAAGCATACCCTCAGATGTACAGGCAGCTGTCTCTGAGTTCCAATGAATCAATCTCTATCAGAGTGCAACTCCCGGTGTAAGAGCAGCTATAGTATATTCTTCCTTTGTATTCTTTTCTGTGGCTTTGTATTTCAACAGATATAACCAAGTTTTTAGGGTTCAGGCCATTAATTGGTGGAAGGGAAACTCATGCTCCTCATTCCATCACTCAGTTGTCACCAGCGGGAGCAAACTGAGGTGTGTCAGAAGACCGAGGAGCATCCCCACATCCCATCTGCTGCATAAATCAACTGTTCTGTTTTGAGATATATGCTGTGTCAGCAGACAGTGAACTCAGATAATGCAGGAACTCTTCATGCAGTCCCAGTGCTCCCCTTTTGTGGTGTTACCTGCCTGTCTGTCACCACAAGTCCTGGGGGTGATATTGCCTTCAGAGGGAGAGGGAATTCTCAAGGATCAGTGAGACAGGTGGAATGCTGAGAGCAGCAGCAGCAGCCAGTGGATGCTTGAGAGTCTCTTGTGATACTCAAGAGTCCTATTTTCTGCACAAACCCGTAGTGAAGACATCTCCTTTAAGACAGGTTGTAGTTTGGTGGCAAGCAGCAGTCAAGAGAGAGGGTGAAAAGGAAGTTTACCTACAGGTACATAATTCATACAGTATGTTGGAGAATTCCGAAGTTGTTTTTTACCAAACCTAGTGCAATCCATTTCAAAGACTTTGTTGTTCACTATGCATAAAAGTTTCTTCAGTTAAAAATCAAAACCTAGAGCTCATATTACAGCATAATAAAATAACTTGCCTTTTTCTCTAAAGACTGAATCATACCATAAACTTGTTACAAAGACTAGATAATCTCTTGGCTTTATGAATTCAAACCCATCATTATTACAGTACACAATTATTAGTAGTATCTCAAATATTACAACTTACAGAAGTCTATGAATCTTTATCAAAATAGTTTCAGTCATGGGGTTTTTTTAATATGAGCATGTTGAGCATAATGAACATTCCAACATAATTTATCCTACTTTGCTAATATTTACTTCTATATTTTTTAAGGATACTACATGTATATAGAGGCATCTAATATGGTCTATGGACAGAGAGCATACCTAGTTTCAAGATCACTGAGAGGGACATCTGGAAAACAGTGCCTGACATTTTTCTATCATATGTATGGAGCTGGGACTGGATTATTAAGTGTTTATCTAAAAAAGGAAGGGGATGATGAAGAGATACCTTTGTGGAGGAGGACAGGGGAGCAAAGCATCTCATGGCTAAGGGGACTGATAGAATATGAAAGTGATACAAACTACCAGGTAAGAAAAACAAGCAAGAAGCAAATTGGAATACTGAAGTGAACTATGAACTAGAATCTAAGTTTTGTATTGTTTTAAAAAATAATAAACTGTTAAAATGTAGGTGGCATTGAATGGACACCTGAAGAACATGAAATAATGTAATTTTTTACAAATGAAGTTAGGGAGGGATTTATTAAAGATGTGAATAGGTTGCAAGTAGGAAAATAGTTATCAACTCAATTTTTTAAAAAGTATTTAAATGCTATCATTTTTGTCAGTAGTGGCAGGGCCTTTTCAAGATCATTTGTGCAATTTCTTTTCCTCCAGCTGTCTGTAGCCCTGTTGAGATTTGACACAGCCACTGAGCTGTCATGAAATGGCAGCTTCTTGTAGGGTGGCCTTTCTACGGGGACACCAAGGAGAAGGGATGATGCAAAGCTAGAGGTCTGTCTAAGGACAGGGGAAAATGAAAGGGAGAGGAAAGGAGAGGGGGAGGGGGTAAAGGGTATCCCTTGAATAGGCTGCATGGCTATTATTTTATTCAGTACTTCCACCATTTGGATTCATGAAAATGTGTGTCTTACTTTACAGATTATTTTTGAGGCAATCCGAGGTGTGTCAATAAGAAGTGATACTGCTATTGATGATATTCTGTTCCAGGCAGGACCTTGTTTGGGTAAGTTTCAACATACTTTGTAAGGGACACTTGAAATTTACAGTGCTTGTTTGTGGGTGGGTGATACTTCCCTTGAGTCCCCCTTTGAATTTAATATCAGGCTATTGGGTTAGTGCAGAACTTTTACTCTAATAGGATGTGAGATCATCCTCAGAATCTCAACTAGTAAAGTGGCTGTATACTTTTTAAAAACCACACAACAGTCCCATTTAAATCCAGCATGCTAATTAAATTCTGCTGTAAGTATTCTTATGTATGACAAAAATAAAAATAATTACAGCGTTTCTTCATTCTTTGTATTCCAGAAGTGGAAGAAATTCAATTCTCATCAGGCTATCCTGACAGCCTAAATGAAATTGAGTATTAAATACAGTCTGCTGAAAGGAATTAAGCACACTGAAGAATTGTATGTGAGGAGCTGCACGAACTGCCTATTTTAAAATATGTTTTAAGTAAATACTGGACCAGTTTGAATATACACCAATACATAGGAAGAACTTGGAGCACTCATGTTCCTTGTCTTTTAAATGAAATTATTGACTCAGGGCTTCTTAGATCGTAATTTTTTTGATATTATTTCCTCTTTTGCATGAGGTATCAGTTATTACATAAAGGCTTCCCATTTTGCACAGATAATTCATTTTTAATTTTTTTAACATTTCTGGTATATAAGTAAAAAGCGGACATTCAAGTTGCACAATTGAAGTCCAATATTGTGTTATCTTAAATCTGCATTCAGTGAATGTTTTGTGTTGGGGATAGAATGGATTTTTGTTAAGAAAATTATAAATGTTTTGAAATAACAAGGAAAATAGTGTTAGCTACTAGTATTATCTAACAGGTTAAGTGCAATTATTCACAATGACAAATCTCTCTGGGAAACTTAATGCAATGTTTTGTGATAGTATATTATTTTACTATAACAAATATATTTGTCAATAACAAACTCACTTCTAGTGTTCAGTATAATTCAGCATAAGATGCTGGCCTGTGGAATTATATGAAATTAAACACTTTAAAGCCATATGTTTTCTGGGATGAGAGTCTTGTTGTTGGGTTTTTTTAATTAAATAAGTTTGTACACTCACACAGAATGCACTTACACTTTGCCCAACCACAGATGTTGTGCATTTATATTAACAGGAAACTGAATTCACACATTTTGTTAAGATTTTATGTATTTGTGTGTAAGGGAGGTTTTTTTTTGAAATTACCATAACTTCCTAATAAAATGTAACTTTGAGAATCATCTTATTGCTCTGCTCTAGATTTCTGTCTTGGTTTGAAAGACAGGTGTCTGCTAAGGAAGGCAGGAGCCTCCCGTGCAATGGAAATGTAAACACCCTCTGTCCAAATTATTACAATTCTGAAATTACCGGGCTCTCAGGCAAAGATATGAGAACAGGAATAGCAGTTCTTTACTAGTGTGTGTAACAAGGCAGACAAACAACAGCAGCTCTGGCACTGACAACAACCAGCCCCACAAACCCCGTGGCCCCTCCCGGCCGCGGGCCCTTTCCCCTCGCTGCAGTTCCGGGCACGGCCGCCAGGGGCGCCGGTGGCTCCCGGCGGGCGGGGCGGGTGCGCTGATTCCCCCGCGCCTGCAGGGGGCGCTGTGGCGCGGGCTCGGGGAGCGCGCGGGAACGGCGGCTGGGCCCCGATGGGAAGGCGCGGAGGAGAGGCTTTGCTTCCCACAGCCCTGGGGCAGCCCAGCCCGCTGCCCCAGCCGGCCTCACGGAAGCAGCAAGCTGGGATGGCGGGAATGAGCACAATCCGGGGGTGGCGGACGAGATGGATCGGAAGCTCCGGAGCTGTGGCTGGAACCGCGGGAGGTCTCTGCGGGCAGGGGGTGCGGGGCCACAGGGCAGCGAAAGCTCGGAGCAGTGCTGAAGAAGCCGGGGCGGGACAGCGGCAGCCCGGCTCCCAGCAGGGCAGGGAGAGGCGAGCTCCGGATCCCAGGCACACAAGCAGATGGGGACAGGTCCCTCTTTTAGTGAGGTGGGTGTCAATAAGGTCCCAGGTCAGTGGCTGCTCTCACGAGCAGAGGCTCACCCCACGGCAGAAGAAGCAGCTCTGGGCTGGGCTCCGGCGGCAGCAGGGAATTTCCTTCCCCGCCTGCAGCTGCCCCAATGCCGTCTTTAGCCTGCCCAATTCTCCTGGTATCCCTGCCCTGAGAAGATAAGAATCTTATCTCCCAGATAAGAGAAGTGCAACCAGATGTCCTCCTCCCCTGACCTTGGCCACTTCTCTTGTTTTTCTTAAGTACTCAGTGGTATTTCCTAGCAACTTATGGGAAAAAATTCTGTAAGTAAAAAGGAACAAAAGAAAAGAAACCTAACCCACATCAATTTCATATTAATCTGTGTAAGGAGAAAGAACTGAACCTAATAAAGTAGCCTGAATTCATTATTTGGAACATGAAGAGAATGAAATATATGGTCACATCACCTAAGAAAGCTAAGAAAAAGTAATCTGAACTGCTGCAAGAAGCTGTGTACTGAGCAGTAGAAATTATTCTTAAAGCCACCATATCCTGTTCCTTTCAGAACTAAGAATATACTTTTCCTAACAGCCTATAAGGATCAACAGCGCCTGGGATGACCTAGCCCCTTGCATCTTTCATTTTGGTGACAGAAACAATTGAAGAGATTGTTCAATGCAATACATTCAATCCTTGTATTTATTTAACCACACAGATCGAAGCCTTTTTTGGTTCCTAGAGACTGAAGAAGAGCCAAAAGGAATTGATATCTTATCTGCCTACCTAGATACCTACATTCTCCCTAGTCAGCTGCTTATGAACACATCACTCCTGCTATTATTTGAAAATGAAAGCAAACAGTAATAATGCACTGTTTCCTATCAATCAATACAAATTTACAGCTGTTCTGTAAAGTGTATGCTTTGGTATTGATATTCAGCTCAAATTATCTAAGCAGAAAACAAGTGAAGATTAAATGGTTAAAATAACCAGGCTTGGTGGTTCTCCATATGTAAATGAAATGAAGCATGAGGTACAACTGTTAGGCTCCTAAATCTAAAGATTTATGCAACTCTGCCTCACTTCATCAAATTAATCAGATTTAGGCTGATAGAATAAAAACCTAAGTGAAGGACTCTAACCTGCTCTCCACTGAGTGATTTCTAGGGGCCTCACTGCTATAGTGACTTTATCAGCATCACTAAAGGAAGTATTTATCCCCAAGGTGTGAGGCACCTATTTGCCCTATTTGCAGGGGGGGCGGGGTGGGGGGGTGAGGAAGGAGGGCGAAAGAAACCACCAAAAAAACACTAAACCAAAAAATCACCTAAGTTCTTAGTTAAGTAGAGAACATTACCTTTCCAATCATTTTTGCTGCAGGAATTAAAGTACAGAGGGAAAATTTGAAAAGTGGCTTTCATTTACCTCAGTGTCCGATGAATATGAGTTTATAGAATAGGGAATTCAGAGACAGTGAAAGTAGCTACAAAACATTTGAAAACTGCGTACAGTGCGTTAAGATTTCTCCACTACCAAACTTCAGTTTTATGGTGAGATAAAAAGAAATTCTCTCAGCTCTGTCCAAACAGGAAACACTTCATGCAATTAATTTCTGTCCGGGATCCATATTTATTTACCACTTTTTCTTTTCTTCACTGCTGCAGTAGCTGTACCAGGACCACAGTGGGGCAAAGAACAGTTCTAAGACTTGCCATACCAGGCCTGTTTAATGTCTGAAAATTTCTTCAAAAGCTAGTGAAGAACTTAAAAGTAATTGCTTTGATCCCAGTTGTGTCACAATCTGTAAAATGGAAGTGAAAAAGAAATCTCGAAAGTATATATTTTCAAGCTATAATGCCCCAAATGGTAATGGGCTTATATTTGATTGCTGTAAATGTAGCTTTGTGCTGGACTGGAACTCACCTTGTCCTGAGATCAGTGGAAAGCCTTTGTATTGTCCTCCTGTTTAATACTGTCTTCATGTTTAATATTGTTTTTATTATTTAAACATTGTCCCATTAGTTTTAATTTTATCACTAGCCTTACTACTTTTCCAAAAAGAGGGGCAAATTCACATCTTATTTACACCAACAGAAATCCAGAATAAAAACCAGAATAGAAATCCAGAATGACAACTGTTATAAAATGTCACCATTATTCTGTCTTTATAAAGTAAATGAAATGGCATTCTGACTATGGTGTCACACCAAAACAAACCTAATATAAACTTTATAATCATGAAGATTCACAAAGACAGCTCAAGCCAAATACTAGGAGACTTGGCATTTTATCCACCTGGATGTGAGCAGAGCTTGCCAGTGTGAACTGCCCTCACTCAGGAGGCCCACTGCTCTGAAGAACTGCGGTGTAAGGGCAAAGGCTGGAGAGAGAACGCTTTTGAAACGTGACAGACTCACGGAGTCCTGTTCTACCTCTCACATTTTGAAAAAGAGAAAACCTGACTCTCATCCCACCGCAAAGAAAAGACAGCTGTCTGTTGTGCTACATTGCCCTGCCACACACCTCAGTCTGGGCCACTCAGGAATTCCCCTTACGCCTCAGCTTCGATTTGTGGCTCCTGGGCTCACCCTTGAGCTTACCGGAAATACCCGGGAACTTGCGGCCAAACCAGCTCCTGTCGTCTGACAGGCAGTCTTGGAATGTTATTTACCTGAACAATTAGCCTGAGTCTTGGAATCACAGAATTGTAAGGGTTGGAAGGGAGCTCTGGAGATGATCTATTCCAACCCGACCTGCCAGGGCAGGGTCACCTACAGCAAGTGATACAGGAATGTGTCTAGGTGGGGTTGAATACCACCAGATAGGGAGAGTCCACAACCTCCAGGGGAAGATTGTTACAGTGCTCTGCCACTCCCAGTGTAAAGAAGTTTTTTTTCTCATGTTGAGGAAGAACCTCCTGAGTTTTAGTCCTGTCGCAGGGCACCACTGAAAAGAGCCTAGCACCATTTTCTTGGCAACCGCCTTTGAGATAGTTGTATGCATTAATGAGATTCCCTCTTAGTCTTCTCCAAGCTAAAGACGCCCAACTGCTCACAACGTCGTAGACGTACGCAGGAAATGCAGCGGTGAACGGAACGCAGGGGCAGCGGAACGCAGGGCTCGGGACCAGCCCAACCCGGCCCCATGCAGGGCGCTGGCGCCGCGGCCGCCTAAGCAACAACGGCCGCAACGCCCCGCCTCGCCCAGTCAGCCAATGGGCGCCGGCGCCACGCGCTCCACGCCAATGAGAAGCTTCAGGGCGGTTTAGTCCCGCCCGTTCGGGCAGCGAGCGCGCGGCGCGGTGCCGGTCCCAAGGGGGAGGGAACGGTGGGCTAGGGGGGGAACATGGCGGCGGCGCGGGAAAAGGGAAAAGCTCTTGGGAAGGCTGTGAAGCATGGTGAGTCCCACTCCTCCTTCGTTCTGGGCTCCATCGTCAGGATCTCCATGGAGAACTTTCTGTGAGTAAGCGGCGGGGGGGTTTCTCTTCCCTTGAGCGACCGCGGCCTGCCCCTTCCGCGTTGCCGTAGAGGGGTCGAAGCAGCGGAGCGGGGTCGCGTGGGTCCCGGGGGTTGCGGGGGCTGGAGGAGGGAGTGAGGGAAGCGATGTTCCGTGTCAGGTGGTGTTCTTGCTCGGAGTTGAGAGCTGGGGGACACTGCTGTGTGGGTTACGAGTCCAGGGATTGTCGGTGCAGTGTCGCCTCCCTGGGGGCGCGTTCCCCGATGCCGGCCAGCCTTCTCCAGAGGTGATGGCTCCTGTCGGCCGTGCAGCCTCTGCGTGCTCTTTGTCTCTCAGGCAGCTGGCTGCCAAACAGTGGAGCAGGGGAGAGTGCAGAAGATGCTCGTAGGGCAGTGGGGATAGGCCTTTGAGACGCGTTAGGTTGAAGTGTCTGTGGTCTTTGCACGTGATTTTTCCAGCTGCTACGTACCGCGAATACCATTATTTTTGGACGTATTGTGGTTACCAGCAGAAGTTTTCAGGCCATTTATACGGCTTACGGCTCCATGCTGGCCTTGAAAACCTTCAGTAATGTAGTGCACGGGTCACGTGTTAGATATTAATTGAATCTTCAGAAACAGTCGTTTAAATCTTCATTAAGGATTCAGATACCTTCTCTTCCACAAGTACATGATTTGTAGTATTGTGTTGCCATTAACTGCTTTGTACTCTTCCTTTGGCGGTAGTATTTCAGCTCTCTGTGTTTGGCACAGTGCAGGAACAGAACATCAAATGATTCTTTATAAATTTAGGGTGTCAGCTTGATACAAGTTTTCATGGGTGAGTTTGGTCTCTTCCCATAGTTATTATTGCAGTAGGCATGATGAAAGATGTCTAATGCAGTTAAAAAACTCCCAAACACTAGGGATGTGCTGATATGGTAACTCAGGAAAGCTACTGCATTGATCAGTTTTCTGTCTTCTTTTTGATGTGGAAAATGAAATGGTACCCTAGTAAGTTCAATTAAAAAGCTATCATTTTGCAGGATTTCATTCCTCATAGTCAGTGATTTTAAAGAAAGTTCTAGTGATTACTACTCTGGCTGGTGGGAATGTATTTCATGGTGTTTCACTGAAATGTGAGCTTTCACTCTTGAGACTTTCTTACAAAACAATATTTCACGATTGAGTCTAGGTGAGGTAATTGTATCTGTTTAATAAAGTCGTGAAATGTTTCTAGGCAAGTTCCTTTTTTTAAGGTAATATAAAGTGTTTTAAAATTCAAAAACTTTATGTGTTTTCCAGAACATACAGTGTCTGTGAAGTATATCCAGGGCCCAACCTGAATGTGGTTCTGGGTGCTAATGGCACAGGCAAGTCAAGTGTTGTTTGCGCCATCTGCCTGGGACTGGCTGGAAAACCTTCTTTCCTAGGGCGAGCTGATAAGGTAATCATGAGCATTTGTGATTTTCATAATTATTCTGAATTTCATTCAGAGCACTGTCCAGCAGAGGATCGGGGGAAAGACTGTCTTCAGTGACTTGCTTTACTTTTATAAAATGTAAGGCATCTGAATTGAAGAGTAACCTGGTCCAGGGACAAGGTGGGGTTGTCTTAATTAACTACTTGCTGTCTTGTATAAATTATGAAATGGAAACACCTAAATTGTAGTGCAACCTGAGTGGACTAGAGGTTTTATTTGAAGATGACTAAGCATCCACAGTGCGGTAGAAAAAGGCCAATTAATGGCCTAAACATTTGATGAGAAATACCAACTAAAGGAGAAATAGACAAAGTCTATAATAAATTCCAAAATACATTATACCTGTAGAAATAATGTACTCCTAATGTGTTTTGAAAATTCAGCTAAAAGCATGGAGGCACTGATCTTTGATTTAAATAGAATTTGGATTGCTGTACTCTATTTTCACTTTTTACTGTCAAGATATCATGCATTGACGCTGCAGTAGGAAATTTATATTTTGAAACTTTCAAATTTTTGCACTTGCTTCCTTGGATATTCTCCTTGGATGCAATTTTTCTGAGTAGGTTTGGAGCAATGAATCTGGGTGCATAAATGATTGCACATATTCTCTTGTGGCTGCACAGTCATAAGCAAATGTGAATATGGGAATTGACTACATGTCAGTACTGTGTGTTGGTATTTCTCTTTACTTCTCGTGATTTGTGTTCATACTATTAGAATTGGCAGTTCTAGTATAGCTATTCGGCACTGTCTTTTCACTTGTCTTTGTTCCCTGAATTCACGAGAACTTCTTGTCTGTGGATCTGCTGATTATAATTTGTTCAGTTTTGGAGGCTGAAGTTGATCAGAAATTGTTAACTTGTGGAGGAGGTTCTAATGCTGCTGGTGGAGGATAGTAGTGTCTTCCTTTATTTTTATTTAGTGCTTAATTTTGCTTTTAATGTAAGTTTTCAATAAAATGTGCTGTTACAGCAGCTCCATTTTAGAAATGCATGTTCTTGTAAGCTAATATATTTTATTTTGCAGTAACAACTTGTAAATTAATTTTGTAGATCGGTCTCTTTGTGAAGCAGGGGTGCATGAAAGGCACCGTGGAAATTGAACTGTAAGTAGTAAAACTATTTCCTCATGCACTTCTAATTGAATCATTTCCCCACACTGTCATTCACAAAGTTGTGAGAAAAAATTTTGGTATTCAGAGATCTGTCTTTAAGATGGTGCTTTAATTTGTCCTTTTTTAATTCCCCCAGACTTCAGAACGTAAAGTTTAAATAATTATCACACAAGAAGTAAACAGTGATGGCTACCCTTGATCTCTCTTTCCAAAGCATTTCACCTTGTGTTGATGTACAAGAATTGCATAGATAAAGATAGTCCTGTATGGTGTGTTTAGCTTTTGATTACATTTAAGGTTCAGATGATTTGAATTTAGTCAATACTGCCATCACTACGTGGTGGTTGGAATTATTTCTATTGAAAAAAAAAAGACAAAGTCTAAGTTTTAAAACAGATTGGTCTACCTTCACTTCCTTATACTGATACTGCTGATAGGAGGCGCTTGCCTACATTTTCACTGAATCACATACTGATAGAAAAGATGTAAAAAAACCCCATCTGATTCCATGTAATGTAGTCTTTTAGGTAAGCTGTTGCAAAACAGAGCAACTAGAAATCATTTGGACTGTAAAATTCCCTTAGTAGCTTCTGCATAAGGCAATATTACTTGCTTCTTTTTTTGTGGATGCTATGACACAGATGATTTTAATAAGCCTTAGCCTGATCTGTTTGCCTGAATGAAACAGAAAATAGAGATAGTCAACTGATTCATAGCCTGTGTTAATTTGAATAACAATTGGCCACCCTGATCAGATTCTCTAAAAAGAAAATTTTATTGAAGGGACAGAAAATACTACAGCAGGCCTTGGAAAGAGTCCTGTCTGTTTTTTTTATTGTGTAATACCTTCTTTAGAGATTGGCCAGGCAATATGTTCAGGAGATAGGATGTATGGTGCGGTTGTTTTAACATAAATATATTCCGATGTTACTTGAAAGTTTGGAAAGAATCTTGCAGTGTGTGCAGACTTAGCGTTTCATGGCTCATTAGACCTAGCATGTCATGGCTACAGTGTAGTTGAGTTCTTTGTATGGTTGGTAGAAAATATTTAAATACATCTAGAATGGGAGACCAGTGATGCAGAAGATTGATTTTTTTTGACAAGAACTAAAAATTGGGGTTCTGTAGGCGTGTATTGCCTTTGTTGAATTTGGCCCTTGAAATGTAGCTAAACCCAAGTTATGATAGTAAAAGGATGTTAATTTAATGAAAGAAAGGAGCATGGCTTTGTAGGTCTTTTGAAGGAAGTCTTATAAATTAAAATGAGGTGATGCAGGAAGTAATAATTCAGTAATCAAAAATAGGATCATACAATGGCAGCAGATGTGTACTCTCTTCTGCATTGGCCTCTGTGCTTAAATATCCTGAGGTACATGGCCACTCTACACCCTATATTCTCCATCCTTAACAGTGTGCTTAACAGGCACTAGACAATTTCTAAATCAAAATGGTAAACCAAAATTCCGGGAGTCTGACTTAGTTGTTATTGCTGCATCTGAACCAGACTAAATTTTCGAAAATAGGTACTGAGCTAGAAAAGTAAATGAAAGCTAACGTATCTTTAGTGGTTTTTGAAAGCAGAAAATGAAAAAAAATTATTATTTTTTGTGTTGTATGCCAGTTTTTTCTCAAATGGAGTATATATACACAGCTTACCAATGTATTTTTTGTACACTAATACTTAAAGATGTACTGAACCTCCTTCACACCAATTTTAAAATTTAGTAAATCTCACACAAATTATGCTTTTATAGAAACTGTTCACATTTGTAACAACTTGTGTCTCATACATTCAGCATAAGCATCTCATTTATATAAGTAACTTCTTACTTAAGATTTACAGACATTCACAGTTTCCCATGTGAGTCTAATTCATCACTGAAGTTCTGGATGTTTACTGAATCATGAAAATGAGGATCTGATGCTACTGTCTAGTTAATCTGGATGAAATATTTAGCTACCTATAAATTCTAACAATACTTTGATACTTGGTAACCTTTGAAAGTGTAACGCTTTTCAAGTGTTCTGTAAACACATCTTTCTATTAACCAGGTTTAAGTCACCAGACAATATTATTATCACACGTGAGATTTATGTGGTGAGCAATGCATCAGCATGGTTTATCGACAGAAAACCGGCAACCTTGAAAACAGTAGAAGAACAGATTGCAGCTTTAAACATCCAGGTGGACAATTTGTGCCAGTTTCTTCCTCAGGTATGAATTAATTTTGAAAGACAATGCGTGCAAATGGAGTACTGTGCTTTGAGAGGGTTTTGTTGCCGGTTAGCTTTAGCAGCACTTCAGCTAGTTCAATACGACAGCACAAAGAACAAGAAGGGTCAGGCAGCCATGCTGGTGTGATGGTGAAAGAAAAGAGGAGCTGTGTGACCTTTAAAGCTCACAAATTGGACAACTTTATACCTGTTGACTCTGAAAGGAAAGATGCTAGTGTTCCCTGTCTTGGTGTTCAAAGCAGCACTTGTTAATAGGGCCTTTCTGCTAATGTCAGCAGTTTGTTGAGCATAAGGCTTAAAGATGCATAGGATTGAATTATGTAAGAGTAAAATCATCCTAATGGAAAATAAGTCTTAAAGGAGAGAGAAGATAAAAGAATACTACTGGCAGTTTCTGTATTTGAATGCATGTTTGAGCAAGTCAGGATTCCTGTGCAGGTAGCTAAATTGCCTCACATTGCACCTTAAAGTTGCGACAAGTTCTTTCCCAGTTCATGTGGATCATCAGTAGTAAAAGGAAACAGTAGTAAAAGGAAACCTTATCAGAGCGTAGCCATGGGGTTACTGTTGAATTCAAGAAGACATGCAGAAGTGCATTAAAGTTTAGAAAGCTAATACTGCAGAAACAAAAATATGCCATATGTTGGATAGTTCATTTTCACTTAAATAGAGTATTTGTTCGGAACTTCCAGCATGGTCTGGTAACATAACTTTGTGTTTAAAAGAATTTTTTCTCTTTAGTACATAAACGTCAGTTCAGTCAATATTACAGTGTTGATAGTTCTGGTTTATTTGTTCTCTCCCAGTGTATCAACAGAAAGCATACTTCTTGCGTCAGTCTGTTTTGAGCTGCTCTTCTGCCTTCAACAGCAGTACTTCCTAATAGTCTTGGCTGCCAGCTGTAATAGTAACTTCTATGTAGCTTAACTTTTGAGTTAGTCATAGTATTTATACTGCAAAAGACTTGTACTGCAAGGTTGCTTCAGCAGCCTGAGAACAAATGCTCTGGAAGGTTTGGTTGCTACTCCATGAGATGGTCATTAACTATGACAGAGCTATTTAGCATAGAACTGTAAGTCAGGTGTGATGTTCGTGAGAAGTATGTTTCAATGTATAAATCCAGTATTACTGTATTGCACTATTCCAACTATTCCTGTATTTTGTATAACTTTTTAAAATTTTGTAGGACAAAGTTGGAGAATTTACAAAACTGAGTAAGACTGAGTTGCTCGAAGCCACTGAGAAATCCATTGGTTCTCCAGAAATGTACCAGTTCCATTGTGAACTGAAAAATTTCAGAGAAAAGGAGAGAGAACTGGAGGTAAATATGCTTTTTAGAGAGCAGTGAATATAGGAAAAGGGTAATAAATTTTACCCTGATATGTTACAGAATTAGAAAGTGGTATTTATTTACAAAGTCTCTGGTAAGTTGATTTTACCAAATAATGCTCATCTTCTGTCAGAATTGATTCACTCTGACACTCACATGCTTGTAAGTACAAAGATGTGTGCAAATGACCCAGACTCCAAAGAGGAGGGATGCCTGTTGTCAAGTAGTCCCTGCTTCTCTGGGATTTTTGACCGGCAACAACTTTCCTAGACAGATATTTTATAAATTATTGGCTTATGACCAAGCATGGTCCTTTGCTTTAGTGTTGCTCACTTCCTTGAAAATGAAGAGACAGACAGAAAGGAAAAGGACCAGTGGTCTGGGAACAATGTCTGTCCTTAGCCGTACAGGACATTCTTTTAAGCCTTTGTTGTCCTGTTCCTATCATTATGGATGGTTCCCCTCTAGTTACTGCTGTACTAATACGTCTCCTCTAGTGTTAAATTTCTACTTCAATGTACAGGTGAGATGTAGACTATTTTCTGAGAACTGTTTAGATACTGTAAAACATGAAAATATGTATTACAGAACTTGTGCAGAGAAAAAACCACCTCATTGGAGAAAATGAAACAGAGGGTTGAACGGTACAAGCAAGATGTTGAAAGATACCATGCATGCAAGCGCCATGTAGACCACATAGAGATGCTTGAGAGGAAAAGGCCGTGGGTGGTAAGTTCCATTTCCAGTGTTTTTCTCACCTAACCCATTTTTGGTAAGACTGTGAAATTAGAAATAAGCCAAAAGTTGCTTTAGAAGAAGTGTGACCAGAGTAATTTGAATATCATTACAGTTGCTCAGTGCAAACCGCCCAGGTCTTGAAATTCTATTCTTGGTCTAACTGTCATGTTTGCTTACATACCTAGCTGAATAAGTTGCTTCAGAAGTAGTTCAGGTAGCTACTGCACACTTAGTAAAGCCAGCAGTACAGGCCAAGAGCAATACTCCTTTTATTCTGTGCAGAGGCAACTGGTTTAAACACGAGCCAGCTATGCTTGTTTCTTCAGCTGTAACTTTTGTAGTGGTTTTTTTTAATATTTTTTTAGAGGTTGTGTTCCTTTTAATTTATTAGTTGAGATTTAGAGTGCATGACAGACATGTCAGTGAATTTAAGTTGCCAATCTCAAAAATACTAGCATTTGGACAGAAAAATTGTAAGACACATTTGAAAAACCTCGAGTAAAGAGCAGGTCATTTACACAAATCAAAGTAGGTCTTTCTGAGGAGCACTTTAATACTAGCTTAGTTTAGTGTTAAATGATCAGTCAGATTAAATTATTCTAAACAATTCAAACTGATGGAGATTTCAGTTCACTGAAACAATGTGTTGTTTGCCTTGTTTGCAAGTTTAGAGTTAATTATATATATTATAATTATA